>PJEM01007475.1:0-94702 GCA_004023845.1 Helogale parvula | reverse complement strand
GAGAGACGGGCACCCTCCTACATTGTTGGTGGGAATGTAAACTGGTGCAGCCGCTCTGGAGAACAGTGTGGAGGTTCCTCAAAAAACTATCCATAGAACTCCCTTATGACCCAGCAATAGCCCTGCTAGGGATTTACCCAAGAGATAGAGAAATGCTGATGCATAGGAGCACATGTACCCCAATGTTCATAGCAGCAATAACAGTTTTTGGACAGTGGAGTGTAAGAAGAGGAAATTAGAAGAGTTAATCTAATACTAACATTCAACATTTTAAAACAGTGAAATGTTCAATTTCACTGAATGTGTTTGTTTAAAAATTAATAATAATAATATATTTAACCTTAAAATTCACATTAACTTACTGTAAATAATTTTAAACATCAAATAATAATAATATAATATTATAATATTATAATAATATATAATAATATAATATATTATATTAATAATATATAAAATATATAATATATAAAATATAATATATAATATATAATATAATATATAAAATATATTATATTAATAATAATAATATAATAATAATAATAATAATAGAGAGTCTTGTCTAAATCAAGATCTCCCATCAGAAGAGGCAAGTTTGCAGCCTAACATTATAGGAAACAGTGTTAGATAACAAGGAAAGGTCTTTGCCATTAAAAGCAATTCTTTCTTTTCTCTCTCTCTCCTTCTCTCTCTCTCTCTGGAAGAGAACTTTAAAAATTGACAATTCTAACAGAATGCAGCTTTTTGCTTTACCTCATTCCATCCTTTGTGAATAATCATGTGCAATATCAAGTTCCTGTTGTACTTACAATAATTTTGACCTGCTAACCTCAGCTTACTTCCAGTCCAATTATGAAATTAAAGGCCTCCCATATAAACTGTCCTTTGTAACACCCTATTAGTAAAAAAAAATTTTTTTAAGACATGTCTGGGTGACTCAGTCGGTTGAGCGTCTGACTTGATTTTGGCACAGGTCATGATCTCCCGGTTCACAAAATTGAGCCCCGCATCAGTCTCTTTGCTGACAGTGTGGTAGGGTCCCTTTCCTATGGAAAAACAAAAACAAAAACAACACAAGGCACCATGGCTATATGCATAGGTGACGTTTCTCACGACCTTGTAACACAAAACCACTTAATCAGACTGCATGTTTGTGTGTTACCATATATGAAAGATAATGAAATAGAAAATGTAAAAAAAAAAACTATGCCACATGGCATTTGGGGCTCAATTTTTCTGTTATGAACCCAGCTGGGCTGTGTTAGCATGACTACAGTTGCTTCCTGGAAAGAAAAGCCTGGGTGTCACGACTTGGTGCGAGACTCCTGCTACCACAGCGTGGAGACTGCCTGAGACTCCCTCTCTCTACCCCTTCTCCACTCACACACTCTTTCTCTCTCTTGAAATAAATAATCTTAAAAAAATAAAAAAATGAAAAAAATGAAAAATTATTATCTGTAACCTGAATATGCCTGGATTGTGGTTATTAAGAAATTTCACAAGGGATGACTGTTCGTGTCGATCAGGAAAGGCTCTAAGCATCACCCATTATGTAACCTATAACCAAGAGGGGGGGAAAATCTGCTTACTCTTGGAAGGTGATTATGTTTATATCACAGCTAAGTTATATAAGGACTTGCGCAAAGGATCAGTACATTCCTAAAACTTGGAGGGGCATGCCTTGTTCTCAAGAACACAAGAAACCTTTCCAGCTGTCCTTACTTCCATTTTTGATAATAATATTAAGACCAGGTCTTAATAGAGATCTTATTGTGCAATTATTAAAAAGAGCATATATCTGAACTTTGACATTAAAGAGGTAATGAACAAGTAATGTAAGGTAAATGTTCTTCAAGGTCATCAATCTTCACATTAATGTTCCTACTACAATTACTACAAATGATGATAACAATAAAAATAGTAAGAAGAGATTGTATGTACAGAGTACACACTATGGACCACACAATGTTCTACGCGCCCCATTATTATGTCGTTTAGTTCTCATCCAAAATGACACTAGGATATGGGGGTAACTATTACCCCATCTAATAGATGAGGAAACTGAGACAAGAGAGTAAGTGACTTTGGTAAGGTACTATATGCCCCACTTAATTTAATGGCCTGCAAGAATCTAGATTGGGAATGGATAGCCAACACCCCAAATCCACTTGTAGAGCACAGCAGCCAGGGGACTGGGAGGGGGGAGCATAAATCAAGCTGACAGGCTCCAAACAACCCTCCATCCCTCACCTGGGCCAGTGGGATATATGTGATATTCATCAGACACTCCTGGCTGCCCCAAAACAAAGGAAATGGAAAAACAAATGTTTAACTGATGGAGACATTAGTCCTGCAGGACCTGAGTCTCCATCACCCTCCATAGTGATGTGGGAACAAAGGCAAATAGCAGACAGAACTGAATTCCTTTATAACCTGCAGCCCATTGACAAATACTTGAGGCAGGCAAACATGTTTCTCCAGGAACTCCCTACTGTCTTAAGGCTAATGTTTGGGGGAGGGGAAACCACCGTAGGTTGACAATAGCAAGGCCTCCAGGATCCTGGGAGTCTTCTTTAGAATATGAAAACCTCACTGGAACCTTCCCCTGTCCTTTTCCTGCCCCCAACCCCAGAGTATATAATCTGTCTTTCCTCATAGTTCTTAGGTAGCTCTTCCTGCCCTTGGGTTCTGTTCCCCGGCTTCAATAAATCATCTTTTTACACCAAAGATATCTTCAACAATTCTTTCTTGGTCATTGGTTCCAGACCCCACGAACTCCACTGCCACCCCCAAAATCTCAACACTGGGAAGGGAGGAAGTTGGAGGGACTAGCGGACTTATTTCCAATCAGCACTGAAGTCATATTTTTGGAAAACAGCCAAGAATACATTTGTGGTTTTCCACAGCAGGAGTCTGCAGCTTAGAATCAGAAGAAGGGACAGTTTGGGTAGAATCATCCTAGAAACTATTCAATAAACACTCTCAAGCCCAGCTTTCTACATGTTATAGGTTCAAGTTTGCTTCTCAGGACATGGATTACCATCAGAATTCACCAAGGCCACTTATAAATGATGCTTTATTTAAAAATTGAATCCATAATTAAATTATTTTCCTGGGTGCAACTTAAAGTGTTTACATTTTCTCCAATTTCTGCATGTTTAAGGTCTCAGAATGCAAGTTAGGTCACCAGCACTTGACCTGTCAGGCAGACTTCAGGGTGACACGCCTGAGAAGTAAGTAACTCAATGTGTCTCCAAGCCAATTCATGTGGACACCACCCTTTAAAGAGATTACATTCGACAGTGATATGCTATGCATATATTTAGAGTATATGCTTTTTCTCCAATAATGTAGAAAATTGAATGAGTTTTCCACTTCACTTTGCACTTATAGATTTTGTCTTAGTGGGCAAGTAATTAGACACCAATGAAAGCATGTTCTGCTGTGGTATATTTGTCCTTTGCCTGAACAATACTTAATGAGCAGTGGTTCACTAACTGAATTCAAAATATGAAAATGAAGAATGCAAATTAGAAGAACTTATAGCTAACAGTTATTAAAATAATTTACTTATCTTTTACCACAGATCAATTACCAAGGCAAAGGTTATTTTTATATAATTAATAATAATCACTACTAATATATTTATTGAACAGCCATAGGCCAAGTGTAATAAACTGTATAAAAGCATGGAATTATGTCAAATATCTGACACTGTAGGCAAAAGATCACATTTTACCTAAACACTGTGCCAAGAACATGTTTAGGAGAAAGATTAGGAGTTCAGTTCTGGCCTTTGGATATGCCTGCAGACACCAAATGAATATTTAAATATACACACTTGAAAATCTTTAGAGAGATTTGCATTAGAGATACAGTTTGCGAGTCAGCAGTAATTGAAGCCATGAGGATGAGTGTAGTCTCTCTAGGACAATAATATTAATTGAGAAGTAGAAACCCACCTACTCTCAAGCACTGAAGAACTCTGATATTCAATGGTCAGAGTCTGGAAGGATATTCAAAGAAAAATATTAAGGAGTGGCCAGAGAGGAAGATAAAAAACTGGCAAGTCTGTAAGCATAGGATGAATTCAACTACACTCAACAGGGTTGGTGTATAGAAGGAGGTGGGAAGTGGGGGTGTGTTTTGCCCCAATACAATTCTCTTCTAAATATTCTTAACTTGTCTGACTCTGCTGGAGGCCTAAAAATACATGTAACAACATGCATGTACATACATGCAGATGAACACACACACAGATATTCTTATATTCAGGGCACACATGCACCTTCATCACCTCTACCTGGGGACCCTGAAAGAAGTAAAGGAGGCCAATTAAGTTCCACTGGAAGACCACTGAAGATAATGGCCATATGAAACTAGTGTCTATTATTTAGGTTATAGATAAGTATGGTCATTAAATAAAATGGCAAGCAAGATTTCCTTGGTATGAGGCAAGGTAATCCATGGGTTATGCCAATACTAATGGCAAAACAGTAATTACTGTTTCCGTTTAGTGCGTACTTGTATATGAGTGGAACTGCATTAATTAATAGGCAGTCTTAAAGTAAGTTTCCAGTTAAAATGGTTTAACCAATCTCATGAGGTGGGGACTAACATAATGATTTTTTAACTGATCTTTATGGAACTTGAGTGATTTTCTTAGGATAACTCCACTAATAAGTGGTAGAGTTAAGGTGTCGACCTAGATGTGTGGGGCTTCAAATATCACAGTTTGAAATATAGGATCACCAACAGAAGTCTCTATAGAAATAAAAAGAGAACGTGATGATGTCTCTCCTTTGTAGAGATGAAGCCATAAAATCACCTTGACTCTAGTCAGGCCGGGTGAAGTGTTCTTTTAAGTCTCAAAGGAGACCAGATGTGGACACCAGTTAAAAACGTCACCGAAAGCAGCAAATCTCTCTTCTGAATTCTGTATTTTCAGTGGCTTATGTTGATTTTCAATAGAAAAAATAAACAAAATTAGAACACAATATTTTTTTTTTGGTGAGTTCAGTTTCTTTTCTCAGTCTCCATGAGCCAGATACACCACTGCTCATGTAAAACTGTTTCTATTGTGGGTGCTAATAGTAGTAATACATAAAAATCTAAAATATGATATTTAATTTATTAAATTCACTGTGAATATAAAGGACTCTTACACTGAATGCTATTACTGAAAGAAGGAGAGGAATGGAGAGCACATTTCAGATGCTCTGGAGGAAACATTTTGTTCCATTTTAATACACCAAGATTAGGAAATAATCAACAGCTAAAATGTTCTTTATACAAGTAAAAGATTCTGTCTGTTAGAAGAAAAGGATGAAGTTATAGAACTTAGTAATAAAATAGCATTACTGGGCATTTTTACTATAAAAAGGAAAGAAGTCAATCACTTGTGATTTGTGTCTGTAGTCTTCTGGTGATACTTATACCAATTCAGTTCTCTAATCCAGGTAAGAAGAAAGTATTTCCCTTCCATTATTATGTGAACAAAAAGATTGGTCACAACATACACAGAATCACACATAAAATTAGTTTTAGAGTCTTGTGCTATGTAAATATTTTAATAGTCCCTTGTACATTGTGTATCACCCAACTTCCAAAAAAATTCCTTTTCTTAGAAATAAAATCTGATGGGAAATAGCATGAAGTTAGTCTTTAAAAAAATTGTAAGGAATTCTCCAGAGTAAAATTAAATTACATTAGCTAACATAACTATATTCATTTGGAAGTGAGGGACTCCAAAAGGATTTATTTATTTCAGAATAAGAGCTATAAGTAATCCTTACTGGATTCTTAAGAACACTTTTTTAAAATCTGAATTTGTAGCACTTTCTTTAATTAAACAAAGAGAAGTAGAGGGAGGGCCTAGGGAGGAAGGATGAGTAAAAAATAATAGTGTTAACAATAGTTTTGTTCAGTCCGTGCATGGTTGGATATAATTTTCATGTAACAATAAGTTTTTACATTACCTCTATAGTAGTTTTCAAATTTGTCCTTCATGGTTTTACTTCTTTGATTAATCTAAATATATATATACCCATCTGGTGGGCTAAAAATAATTAATGTCCAAAATGTATTCATCAAGGTCATACTAACTTTAGAAGATAATTAAAACATCCTGTAAAATTGCACAAGACAGGAGTCAGGAAAAAGGAAGAACAAAGATACATAATTCAAGCACCAGCTCAATGGAATCCTCTTTCTAATAAGCCATAACTTTTAGAGAAACAGGAATAAAACAAAAGTCACTAGATTGGAGAAGTTCATCTCTATAAATGGTACAAAGACTGACGACCCCTTTGCTCTGATTGTGGATTCCCCAAATACCTTTCAGATCTGTAGTTCAAATCCTAAGAAGTCTTATCCACTTGGAATGACTGCACTATGTAAATAAAGAGTATTGATGGATATATTAAAAGTTAAGATCTCTGTAAATAAATACTTTAGCATTGATTTTGTCAGTTAGTATATTTGAATTGGGTGCCATATAAATGTTTTTCTAAAAATTATCCCTGCTTGAATTAGCCGGCTAAATAGTATTCCTAGAACTTCAAAGCTTAGGCCTTCACCCTGAACCCATGGTGAATGACCCAGATGTATGTCATCTGGCCATTCCACTCATCATGAATGAAGCAGGCACCAACTTAGAGGATGGGTTCTTCACGTACTTTATTCTGATGCAATTGTCAAAAGAGAAGTTATTATAAAAATATGAGAAGCACTTGAGGGTGTCTGGGTGGTTCAGTCCATTGAGCATCCAACTCTTGATTTCAGCTCAGTTCATGATCTCACAGTTCATAGAGCAGAGCCCCACATCGGGCTCTGCACTGACAGTGAGGAGCTTGCTTGCGATTCTCTCTCTCTCTCTCTCTCTCTCCCTCTATGCCCCCCACTTGTGTATGCATGCACTCTCTCTAAATAATCAAACAAATGAATAAATAAAACTTTTAAAAAATATATGAGAAACAATAGAACATATAATTATGATTTAGTCAGAGCAAAAAATATTGACTTTATGCAGTGCATTCTAGCACCCTTTTTATATATGTTTATTTTTTACTATAATTTATTGCCAAGTTCGCTAACATACAGTGTATATTGTGTGCTCTTGATTTTGGTAGTAGATTCCTATGATTCGTCCCATGATTCGTCCCAGTGCTCATCCCAAAAAGTGCCCTCCTCAATGCTCATCATCCATTTTCTCCTCTTCTCCACACCATCAATCCTCAATTTGTTCTCTTATTTAAGAGTCCTTCATGGGTTTGCTTCCCTCACTGTTTGAAACTATTATTTTCCCCTTCTTCCATGGTCTCCTGTAAGTTTCTCAAGTTCCACCTATGAATGAAAACATATGATATCTGTCTTTCTCTGCCTGACTTATTTCACTCAGCATAATTCTCTCCAGTTCCATCCGTGTTGTTGCAAATGGAAGGATTTCATTATTTCTCATTGCCATTCCATCTTATATATAAACGAGATCCTCTTTATCCATTCATCTGTTGATGGACATTTGGGCTCTTTATATGATTTAGCTATTGTTGAAAACGCTGATATAAACATTGGGATTCAAGTGCCCCTATGCATCAGCTCTCCTGTATCCTTTGGATAAATTCCTAGTAGTAGCACATTTTCTATAGTAAATGTAGACTGTGTCCACATTGCTATCACTTCTAGTACTTAGAGAAGACTACTTAGCAAAATCGCTCCTAGAGTGAGAGAAACTTTTCTTAGGAATTCCTACTCTTCCTCATTTAGTTTTATCATTTCAATCCCTAGAATAATTTTGTACTCACATTTACTATAGAAGAGTTCTATGATACAGAAAATAGAATTAAAAGAAAATAGCTTACATTTTCTCTCAGATCATACACTAACAGTAGAAAACTCTCCTAGCTAACGTAGAGAATTAGTAGTTACCAAAAAAGAGTGTCAATAAGATACATAATTTAATATTCGTTAATGCTCTACAATGCAGCATTTAATTTTGTTGTGTAAACATATTCAAAATTTACTATACTATAGTTATAATTGAGTAATGCTAATTTCGTATTCTGAGTGTCTTTTTGGATATGTCCCAATTGAAAAACTGTAAACTTTGAGGTTAATTTAACCATGTAATTACCATGAGATAGCCATCTATGCTTCTTAATATACAAATAGAAGCAACTAATGTTATTTGCATTGGCTTTATTGCAATATTTTAAAATATGCTATAATACAGTGCAGAGATTGAAGAAGTTCATAATGAACAGCACTGAGATTCTCTAATGCATGTATTATTATGTAATATTAATAAGGCTCAGAAATTATGAGAAAAGAAAATTAATATTTCATTATGTACTTATCCTAACATTTATTTTATTAATTCCAAATGTGTGCCTGATAAAATATCTACTCTGTCAAGAGAACTATGAGGTAGTGTAAAAAAAAACATACACACACACACACACACACACACAGAAACACCTGAGTTTTCCTTAAGGATCACACAATCTACTTAGAAATATAAGACACACAGATTTAAGCCAGCAGAGAACAAGTCCATGGAGTATCTAAAAAATGGGATGGTTAATCAATAGGGCTTCCGATTTTTTTTTTTTTTTTGCTTTTTCCCTCATTTCATGACACCTCAAATGGGTGAAGCTGTTTAATTTTTTTCTTCATGATTAGCTATACCCTCCTCACTCCATGAGGACAATTGTTTAGGTATTTGGAGAAAGTGTAAGATGTTCTAAAACTGTTCCTCCAAAACTTAACATGTAGTGTGCCTGGGTCAGGAAATTTTTTCTACAATGGGCCAGTTAGTAAGTGTGTTAGACTTTGTAGGGTACAAAGTCTCTCTTCCTCAACTCTGCCATTTAGACAAAAGCAGCTCTAGACAACACATAAAAAGTGAGAGTGGCTTTGTTTCAATAAAACTTGATGGGTGAAAGCAGAACTGGCCTGACGGCTGTAGTCATGAACCCTTGGACTAATGGACGGCCCTGGTCCTGACCGACTCTCCTCTCCCAGTTGTCTAGTTGGTGAGGAAGTCTCTGCTCTAACTGTAGTCATTTTCTCAACAGATAGTTGTTTTATATCTAAAATAACAAGAAATCAGAGATACAGTTTTCTGGAGGCTTCATTTCTGGTATTCGTTTCCTCCATGGCTGGACAACTGATCTATTCCACCTAATAGAGTGGCTTGAATCACAGGCTCCCTTCCTTCATCACCGAATCTTGCTTGCAGGTTTACCAACTGTTGGCCACTCATCTGTGGAAATCTTTGTTGATCACATGACCCTTAGTGCACTTCCTAAATATGAGACACTTCAGACATTTTCCCTCAGTATTTTGTTTTTCCTACCAGCTTCTCACTCACCGCCCCCCGCCGCCCCCAGTTGTATCCCTGGCTTGCCACTTCTACTATAATTCACCTCTGCTCAGACACCAAAGATAACTACCCCAAAACAATAAACCACAAGGAAGGAAGGCCTTTATATTTCCAGTGTCTGGGCTCAATGCTGTGCATATATAACGGATTTAACACAGAGATGGTAAGGTCGCATATTAAAAGATATAGCTGTGTGAATTTATATATTTGCTTGCTTTATGCTCCCTCATGGTTATCCGGGATAGCATTTCACCCTTTTCTAGACCTCATGGAAAACAAAACTTAGATTCAAGGAAACCTAAAGTCTAAGTATAGCTTAAATGTGAGCTTCCCATGAGTAGAGATGACAGAGGAAGGGGGGTATGAGCAGAGTGTGAAGGTTGATGGAGAAGCGTCACAAGGACAGGGGTCCCTCCCTACAGGAGCAAGGACCACGGATGGGTCAGACATGACTCAGAAAGGGCTTTCTTGGAATGTGTGCTCTGCTCCCCACACAAATACACCCAATAGCCACACGTCCCACACACAAGAAAATCCAACCATAGAGCGACTGAACACCAGGTTCAAGTCAGACAGACATTGACAGAAGTAGAATAAGTCACAAAGATCATTATATTTCTTTTTTTTTTATTTTTAAGTTTGTTAATTTATTTTGAGAGAGAGAGAGAGAGAGCAGGGAGGGTAGGGGCAGAGTGAGAGGGAGAGAGTGAATCCCAAGCAAGTTCAATGCTGTCAGCACAAAGCTCGACTTGGGACTCAAACACATGTACTGTGAGACCATGACCTCATCATGACCTAAGATCATGAGTGAATCAAGAATGAAATACTTAACCTACTGAGCCACCCAAGTGTTCCATTCCTTTGTTTTTTATGTAAATAGATGGATACTGATTTTTTTCAAATGCCTTTTCTATGTTTGATGAACATAAACATTATTTTCTTCTTTATTTGCCTATGTGGTAAATTCCCTTGATGAATGTTTTAACGTTATACTAATCTAATTTAGCTTACCTCCCTTAATCATGCTCAATTACTCTTTTTAATATATTTCTAAATTCTATTTGTTAATATTCCTTCTTTCTTTCTTTTTTTTTTTTTGTTTACATTCATCAGGGATATTGGTTCAACAGTTTTTCTTTTCCTGCAATATCCTTGTCTGATAATGAGATTGGGGTCACTTTGGCTTCATAAAACAAGTTGGGGTGTTCTCTCCTGTCTACTATTTATAAAGATGTTTATATGAGCTTTTTTTAAATTTCTTTCTTAAACACTTGCTAGAATTCACTTGGAAAAACACATCAGAAGTTTTTCTAGTAGGAAAATATTTGATGATGAATACAATTTCTTAAATAGATGTGTTTTAAGATTTTGTGTTTTTTTCTATGTCAGCTTTAATAAGTTGTATTAATAAGGAACTTGAGAAATGTATCTTATTCTTCCAAGTTTTCAAGCTTATCATAATATTCCTATAAAAATTCTTACTTTTTGTAGAATTTGCAGTGATTTTTCTCTCTTTCATTCCAGATACTGGCAATATATAATGCTTCTTTTATTTGATCAGTGTTGCTACAAGTGTATGAATATTATTTTTTATAGAACCAAATTTTCACTTTGTTAATTTTTGTTTTTCTTTTTTATTATTTATTTTAATATTCATTTTGATTATTTCCCACTGTGTATTTGTTTTGGGCTGAAGTAACTCTTTATTCTAATATTAAGTTGAGATCTTAGGCAATTTTATACCTTTCTTCTTTTTCCAGTATAAACAAGCTATAAATTCCCCCCTTATTCACTTCTTTAGTTTTATTTTAGAATTTTGCTACATGGTGTCTTTTCTTCCATTTCATTTTGAAATATTTTTACTTCCCCCATGATATTACTGATGACCCACTGGTTATTTAGAATCTTTTGGTTATTTAAAAATACATGGAAATATTATAGATTTATTATTAATAGTATTATTGTTGTTATTGTTATTGGCTTTTAATTTAATTTTTTGTGGTCATACAATGTATGTATTATTTGAATCCATTGAAATTTTAATTTATTTTTAATTGTTTAAATGTTTATTTATTTATTTTGAGAGAGAAAGAGAGCAAATGGGGGAGGGACAGAAAGAGCGGGAGACTGAGAATCCCAAGCAGCCACCACACTATCAGTGTAAAGCCTGACAGGGGGCTGGAACTCACGTACTGCGAGACCATGACCTCAGCCTAAATGGAGAGTTGGATGCTCAACTAACTGAGCCACCCAGGTGCCCCGTACAATATACATTTATTTAAATGTTAATTTATTTATTTTGAGAGAGTAGGAGAGCATGAATGGAGGAGAGGCAGAGAGACAATCTCAAACAGATTCCACGCTCAACAGAGAGCATGATGCGGGGCTCGAGCTCATGAATGATGAGATCCTAACCTAAGCCTAAATCAAGAGTCAGAACCTTAACTGACTAAACCACCCGGGCTTTCTATTCTACAATATATTTTATGTAAACAGTATTTCCACAACTTTCCACAAAATTCTAAACTCAATATCTGGTTCCAAAATGGGTCAATGAACATATTGTCCTGAATCTACAGAATGATGGCAGTGCCAATGGTAAAATTAGTACAGCCACACTTCTATTGTTTCCTTCATTACATTGCTTTCTTTTGTATTTTTCATTCTTCTTGTATTTCACTGTCTTTATCCCTCCTTCCTTTTTTTAACTTGTTACGATACATAGAATTTATTTTATCTTTGCTAATGCCATGTTTCTTAAGTTGTATGAAGTGTAAAAATGTATAAAAATAATTTGTTATGTAGAAAATAGCATCCGTTATACATGGCATTATGCTGTAATAACTCAAAAAGCCAAGGCATATTCTCACATTACATCTCTGCCAAATTGGTTTCCATGCTGGTAAATGGAAGAATGATTGATCTACTGCTGCCTAAAAATCCACAGCCATTTTTTGTCCTAAGGGTGACAAGATGTCTCAATAGCAAATTTTCATTGCTAGTAAAATAATTCAGAAACTAGAAGAAAAGGAGCTCTGATGATAATGATTTTATGAGACAAGAAATCAAACAAATTGCTATGGAAGAGGGAACCAAAATAACAGATGATTCTTAAAATGCAAATACATTATCTATGCAAAATATGTCTAGGGAAGGCCAAGTAGCAGCTGGATCGACACAGTGTCAGAAAAGACACTTAAATCTGAAGAGTATGATAAAAGGATATTTTTACTGTACTTATCAAATAATGACAGAACTGAATTCTCGGACATGCACCACATGTGCAGAGATGATGACTAAAATGCCATAGAAATTGAGAACATGAAGTCATCCCACAGAGCAAACGACCAATTTGATGAGGTCTTCACCCCACAAAAGGTGACGTGATGGAGCTGTGATGAGTATATTGAGTTTGGGGACGCCTCATCCTGAGACCCAGGAGCTGTCGAAACTGCAAAGGTTCGGCTCCTGGGGGCACCTCTTCCATAAGATAAACTGTAGAATTTTTATAAAAATTTTTTAACATTTATTTATCTTTGAGAGACAGAGAGAGACAGATCATGAGCAGCGGAGGGGCAGAGAGAGAGGGACACACAGAATTAGAAGCAGGCTCCAGGCTCTGAGCTGTCAGCACAGAGCCTGACGCGGGGCTCAAATCCATGAACACGAGATCATGACCTGAGCCGAAGTCGGACACTCAATCGACTGAGCCACCCACTTGCCCCATGTAGAAATTTTTTAAAAATTTTAAATGTTTATTTATTGTTGATTGAGAGAGACAGAGCATGAGTGGGGAAGGGGCAGGGAGAGAGGGAGACACAGAATCCCAAGTAGGCTCCAAGCTCTGAGCTGTCAGCACAGAGCCCGACCTGGGGCTCGAACCCATGAATCATGAGATCATGACCTGAGCCGAAGTTGGACACAACTGCTGAGCCACCCAGGTGCCTCTAAACTGTAGAATTTTTGAAGCAGAACTTGTCCCAAAAGCATATATATAAACTTGGAAGAAGAATTTTTAAAAAGTAGAAACACTACCAGAAGAAAAGAAGTCTTTATTTCCTATTTTTTCCCAAGTATTTTTTAAAAATTGGTTTACTTTAACAAGATTGAAAAATAGGGAGATTTGCATCATCATATCGCATGCAGAAGGTAGTTGCTAGCATCATCTTTACCAATCAAGGGCTGAGAGAGCGGCTTGAACCCTCTGGATACTGGGAGTGAGATACAGGAAATACAAGACAGTGTAGCAGTAAGATTCTGTTTGTGGGCTGGATCCAAAAGATGTTTAGATCCAATTTTGTTTTTCTGGGATACTTGATTTTTGAGTTTCCTAGTTAATCTCCTAACTTTCTGTGATCACAGAAATATACAAAATGAATAAATAAGCATGTGCCTACTAGTACTTGTACATTTATCACTCTGGAAATTATGAACATGTACTATTATCTAATTATATTTGGACATTATAAAATATATGCAAAAATTTACATTTTTAAAAGGTTAGGGGTGCCTGGTCCCTGGCTGGTTTAACATCTGACTCTTGATTTTGGTCCAGGTCATGATCTCGTTGTTCTTTAGTTTGAGCCACACATTTAGCTCTGTGCTGACAGTGTGGAGCCTGCTTGGGATTCTCTCTCTTCCTCTCTATCTCAACACAAATAAATAAACTTTTTTAAAAAGTTGAAGAAAAGTTCAAACTCCACACACACACACAACTGCTTCTATTTTTTGAATCCTAATTGAGTTTTGTGCATCCTAATTTGACTGTCACTATCTATCTACCCATTTTCTGGGTTGAAGAAGGAGATAACCAGAGATAAGATATAAGATGCTTTGAGGAATGTTTGAGGATTCACTGGACAAGAGTCTGTTAAAGGAATTGTCCTTGCATTGTTAGGGTGGGTTTACTACACAACTACTGGTGCTCACTTTCCCCATTTATATCTCCACTGTCATCAGTGGGTCAAAATACCACTTCATTCTCCATTGTATTATGTGGACAGGGAAGGCTTCATAATGTCCTGAGACATTTAAAGAGAGTGAAGTCTGTTCATGGACAAAGTGCAAGTGAAATATGATAAACACTTCTCTGCTCATTGAGGTATTTCTTGAGGACAAAGTAGGAGGAATTTCAGAGAAGACATTCCTACCCCATCAAAAAACCAAAACTGATTCTTCTCCACACTGGTGGTCCCAAGTATTCCCTTGAATGACAAAAATGTGTTCCAACTCTTAGCTCTGCTTCCAGCAGCTCCTCCATTTGACCAGAAAAGAGCCTCAGCATTACATAGATACAACCATTACCTACCCTTCTGACATCTGCAATGCTAGACCTCCTTGTAGATTAAACCCTATTTCTATTGTTTTTCAGCCCAATTCAGGTAGACTCTCCAGTTGCAAACACATAACTTTACACCCGCTTTCTTTTCCTTCCAACGTTGTTGTCAAAATTTTAAATTTAAGTCAAAAGCCAAAGGTTGCTTTTTTAATTTATTTTACTCTTTTGACTTTTCAATGTAACCATCCTAATTTTTCAGATCCTGCAGTTTGTGGAGTTGAATTCCTCTGTTCCAGACCTCAAATAAATTTAACACCAGAAATGATTTAAACATTGATGTGTTCTAAATGACTTAGAGACATGGGGCACCTGGGTGGCTTAGTCAGTTGAGCATCTGGCTTCAGCTCAGGTCAGGATCTCATGGTTCATGGGTTCGAGCCCCGCATCAGGCTATGTGCAGACCACTAGCACAGAGTTTGGAGTTTAGAGCCTGCTTCAGATTCTGAGTCTCTTTCTCTCTCTGCCTCTCCCCTGTTCATGCTTGGTCTCTCTCTGTCTCTCAAAAATAATTAAATGTAAAAAAATTTTTTTAAAGTAAATGACTTAGAGACACCATCTATACACCATTAAAGGTACTCATTTACATAAGGAGTTTTCTTCAGGGCCAACAAAGGTAGTTTATTGAATTTTATATAAAGAATGTGGCTGGTATTTTAAAGACCAAACTATGTAAAATAAAAGCACTTTAATAGATACACTCCCTGAAAATAAAATATGGGTATAATAGAAACAAACTAAAAATTTCTGTCACTTTCAAATGATAAGTGCTTGGAAGACAAATCCAGATGATAAATCAGACTTTTAGAGAGGAATGAAACATCATGTTAGGGGAGCGCTTCGTGTTCTGTGAAAAAGACGGACAGGAAAGCTAAGATTTTATTATCAAGGAATTCTGTCCAGTACTTTATAATTCCTCTTTTTTTGAAACTTCTGTGAACCTTACCTATGTAAACATTCTGATGTATGTTTTTGCAAATAGACCCCTTGAGTCTTCAAACTTCACTCACTAGCTTCAGTTCACTGGACTATGTTACTGAATGTCTTAGGGGGTGATCTTCAGTGTGTCTTCTTTTAATTTCTACCAAGCGAAGCCATTATATGAGACAAAGGTCAAGAGAATAATCAGTGATGACTCTTTAAATGGGAACTTTCAAACAGATTGCTCACTTTAATTGTGACCTCACTGCTTTTTTTAAAAAATATTTATTATTGAGAGAGAGAGACAGACAGAGACAGAGACAGAGACAGAGCATAAGCATGGGAGGGGAGAGAGAAGGGAAGACCCAGAATCTGAAGCAGTCTCCAGGCTTCAAGCCGTCAGCACAGAACTCAATGTGGGGCTCACTCATAACCACGAGATCATGACCTGAGCCAACGTTAAATGCTTAACCAACTGAGCCACCCAGGTGCCCCGTGACTTCACTGCTTTTAAAAAGAGAAATATCTGGGACACCTGGGTGGCTCAGTCAGTTAAGCCTCTGACTTCGGCTCAGGTCATGATCTCATGTTTGTGGGTTTGAGCCCCACTTCGGGTTCGGTGCTGACAGCTCAGAGCCTGGAGACTGCTTCAGATTCTGGGTCTCCCTCTCTCTCTGCCCCTCCCCCCTCTCATGCTCTGTCTCTCTCTGACTCAGAAATAAATAAATAAAACATTTTAAAAATCCATTAATTCTCCATGGAAGTAGTATTGCGTTTGCTGACCTGAAAGAATATAAGGAAACATAGTGTGATTTGTCCTTCTACATTTCACTTGTAAATACTAATATTTCTGATATTTTTTTATAAAATAAGGATAGGAATTTGTCATCGATCCCTCCATTTATTAGGTTGCTATGAACAGTACTGTCAGTTGAGCATGCAATTATTTGTTTTGCTGAAGAAAATTGGAAATCACAGGATATCGTAATTACTGAGAGTTATTTTGTTAATTTTGTTCACTCTGCCTGAAAGCCTTCTCTGGTGCTCATCTGTCATTCCCATAGCTGTTTCCTCTCCTCCTTCACATGTCATTTTTTCATTGACACATTTCCTGATCTCCTGGCTTAAAATGGCAAACTTCTATAATGAAGTGTTCTGAAAAATGTTTTCTTGCCTATGGTTTTGTTGATCAAAAGTTATAATTCCCAAGTAGACTCTACAGTCCATTGAACCAAACGTCCTTCATCAAGCAAAAGCTCTTTCCTCAGTCTTTTTCCAAATTGGCTTTGTGTTCAGAACATTTTGAACCTTGCCCCACATCAGGAGTACACCGTGAGGGGGTGGTAGACATTAGCTACCGCTCATTACGAAATCTCTGGTGTTTCACTTACCATGGATGTGTAGCCCCAAATACATGTACCTTATATGTTTATTGAATTGATCAAGGTAGGATTTTAGTCTCCCTTTGTCTTGATACAGATAAACCTCTGTTATGCCAGTGTGATGCTACATGGACATATTCTTCTACACTCCCCCTCCCTTCCAATATTTATAGTATCTGTGAAGGGATCAAGCCACATTTATGTATAGTTATATATGTGCATGAATGGATATACACAGGCATGTTACTAGACAAGAGCCCCAATAGAAAGTCTCAACAAAAATTTTCATAGTTGTTGTTTTCTTACCTATATTGCTTCACTTTCTGTTTTTATTTCCTTCTTTTATAAAGATTTCATTTAAATTTAAAAAGAAAATACATTTCTCAGCAACAACATTTGAAGAAGGAAAGATGATTCTCCCTGCCAAAACTGTCAGGAAGGCGACCTGCATGAGATGAATTTTGAACAACATTTTGAAAGAAGTATGTATTAGGGGAATGTTAATGCTAATCTTCAAATACTTCCATATTTCATCCTGAGCTTGCCAAGTAGACAATTACATACATTGACCAATGTGTCTGGAATGTTACCCAGACAGACATAAACTTGCCTTTGGATTCCAGTGATCAAGACTCTATCAAATCTCATGTGTTAGCTATTTTATTTTGTGATTGGTCTCATCATATTTCCTGAAGATTCTATCTTTCATAGATAAACCAGAATGTCTTCAAAAAGGAATACCTTGATTTTGGCTTTAGTGTTTGATGTACAAAAGGAACTCAGTAAATGATTTTAAGCTATTTCATTTACAGTATATTCAAAACCATTTGTAAGCATCTCTGAAGTTCACATTTCCAGGTACTTATGTCTCTACACTGGTGTGGATTTACGTGTCTGTCCAATGTTATTCATGTGTATCTTACAATATTACTTGAGTTACTTTCTTGTTTGCATTATTTCTGTATGACGTTCATAAAATGATAGCAACCCTGAGGTTTTGAAGCCTGTGTATCTTAAAATGACCTAATAATTTCTCTTTACTTACCAAAATATACTCCTTGTAAAAGAACATAAAAGATAAAAATAATTGTAAAACTCTGTTCTTCAGTCTAGAAATTTAAAGTGTTCTGTATGTGCAGTGGTACTCAAAAAAAAATAAATAATGCAAAAAAAAACCAAAAAAAGCATAATCAGGGAAAGAGAGATGGGGTATGTGACAATAATATTGAGAACATATTTTGAAAGATTCTGATAAGAAAATAAGTCAAGAAAAATAACTAATTATGAGAAATTTAATCCATTTCACAATACATATTAACTTTAGTCCTCTGTGTGTAAGAATGTTGCTTTCCTCTAGATTAACGTCCACTTCTGATAACTGTAACATATGGTTTGCAATGGTAAAAAACAAAAAAATAATTCCTAATATGGTGACATCATTAACATTAAAGATTTGATTACTGGAGATCTTTCCAATACTTTGTTTACATATTATGTTGTATACAATAAATAAGAATATATTGGGATCAACTTTGATCACATTTGCTGTCATGGCATTGTCATTTTTTTTTAATTGAAACTTTAAATCAATGCAGAAAACAAAAGACAAGACATATAATTGGAATGAATACAGGCAGAATGGAGGGATTAGGAGCCAGACAGATACTGATTTAAATCTTCTCTCAAATGTTGGCTGGTGCCAAATTATTTAACAAATTTCTGCCTTTTCTTTTCTTTTCTTCTCTTCTTTTCTTTTCTTTCCTTTCTTTTTTTTTTTTTAATTTAATCTCTACACCCAATATGAGGCTTGAAGTCATGACCATGAGGTCAAGAGTCAAATGTTCTACCAAATGAGCCAGCCAGGCACCCCCAATTTAACAAATTTCTTAACTTCTCTGTAGTAAGACAGGCCAAGACTGCTGTAGACTCAATGTGACAGCTAAAAACTGAAAAGAGAAGATTCAAACTTTGACCCCCCCCAAAAAAAAAAGGTGTCTTGATGCAATAATAGGAGATCGTAGAGTGCAGACGGGGGCTCTCCAGCAGCCCTAGAGAATCGCTGTATAGGAAGACCGTCACTGTTTAGGCTGACTGCCACGCTTAGGACAGGCCTCTGGGAGACACAAACTATCAGGGACTCCTATCTACTTATGAGTATGTTCTTCATTTTGGATGTATGTGTTACTCTACCATTTATTTGCTTGGTGGCGAATCAGCTGGAACAGGTCCAGTTGACCGTTTCCTTCAGTTTTCAAAACTGGATGAGCCTATCTCACTCTCAAAGACTCATACCAAAATGGTGGCAATGATTGTTTTCTCATAGAAAGTGAACGTTAAATGAGATATTCTATGTCAACAGCTCTGTTTAGCCCATACAGATCACTGATAAATCCCAGTTATTCTTGTTACCAGTTCAACCAAATATTATAGTGAAATTGTTTCTATATGTCAATAATTAGTAAGTAAGGGAATATAAATATCCTTGTTTGTATTTGGTAATGGTAGATTTATAGTTACTCTTCCAATCTTCTAAATATTTTTAGGAGAAGCACACAATTATGTTTATTTTCAAAAGCTTTTAATTTTCTCTTGCAACTTGAGTAGTAAATATGGAAATGGTTATGCTCCATTGTTCTGAAACATAAAATTGGATTAATTTAATTTAATCTAAATGAGTAGGAAATTAGATTCAATTCTAATTAACGGGACTTATTTTTGCAAAGCACTCTCATTGCCATGGTGGCAAATTAAAAAAATGGGAAAGATTTAGGTCCAGCCTTGAAGAGGTGCACATTTTACAAATGAAAATGCCCTGTAGAAACCAAAGAGAACATGTTCTCTTATTTTGAGTGAAGCTAATAGCTACAACTTGATTTCTATTGGGTTCTTGCTACTCAATAGTTTTTGAGAACATTTACTAAAACCATGGAGCTGAAAATTAATACAAAAGAGTATCAGTTCAATGTCAAGCAGGGTGATATTCTCTCACCTCCCTTCCTATCTGTCGGGTCTTCTATCTTCCTACTATTGCTCACCCTCTGTCACTTTCCTGATCTGTGCAAGGGTTTAGATTTGAAATTACACTCTGTGGTTCTGCTTCAGTAGATTTAAAATTACTACTTTCATATGTTATGATTTCACATGGTCAGTCTTCTATGGAAAATTAGTTTATCCTCCATTACCTTCAAAGTGAACTTTGACTAAAGTATCCCTAATATAAAACCCAATGTAAAACCACAGCTTTTTCCATTATTTTAAAGAATTGTGACCTCTTACTTTTCTCTTTGAGTTGCTGTTAGTTTAAATGACCTCAGTGCCACAGTCACAGAGACACTACCATCAAAAGAAAAAGAATTTGACTTTGTATTTTCTTTTACTAAAATTGGATTCATTTGAACCTCTTTGCAATGAGTTAACGGTATTACCTAACAAATTTCACTTGATTTTTGCGGTTATTGTACAAAGTAAATTTATCTGATTCAAATTGTTTAAAACTTTTTGAATTGGAGCTGCCTTAGCCTCAAAAGTTAATATGCCCTAAAATGTTCTAAAGATTTTTTCTCTACTTTAATGTCACAACTATAAAGCATGCTCTTTCTGAAATGAATTTGGAATCTGTCTTTGAAATTTACAGATTGAGTAAATGTTTCTATAATCTCTCTTAAAACCCTTGATTTTGTAATTGCTATCTGAAAGCAAAATTTCTTCAAGGGTGAATAAAGAAATCTGTAGGTAACAAGTTATTTAGAAATAATCTCCAAAAATGTGACCTCCCTTGTAGGTGCTACTTAATTATAAATAACTGCATAAAAGATAAAAGGCATAATATGCAAACTTTTATAAGGTTAATCTTTATCTCTCTTGAATATATCAAGTTATTTTATTTTCAGGAGCATAAATTAGGTAAGACATACCAACTAGCATCCTTCTCATTTTAACAGCAAACTGCAATATGGAAGGTTTAAATAGGTCCACATAACCTCATGATTTGGTATAAGATGGAACTGACGACTAGGTTTTAGCCTTCCTATATAATAAACCTAAGATTAAATGCTGAATCAATGCTTTTTGTTGAAGAGTCCCAAGCTAGTGCCTTCTCACTAGACCATGGCACCTCCCAATTTTGGTGTTCACTCTATGATCTGATAAATCCTTTTCCAATCTGATAGATTACATCAGTAGCCACACCCATACCATAGTTCCCAAATTCTTTTCCTGACTGGTGTCTTTAATATAAACTTACTGAAATATTTATACACCATCGGGAAAAACTGGAAACCTGTTATACCTTGCATGACTAAATTCCATTGTTCTAATAAAGACAGTATCTGTAGGATAAGATCCAGAAGGGCAGTGTATTCTTGGACCATACAGAAAATGTTTGATACGGATATTATTTATTCTATTTCATTCCAATTATTTCCAGACAATCTCACCGTATGATAAAAACTGCAAACTTTTCGTGGTATGATCCTTCATCATGCTTTAATGACTAGTCTGACAGCTGTGAATTTGAAAGTTGATATTGAAACCAAGGTATAAAGCTGTTGCTGTTGATGTTTCTATTGGTGTTGAAACATGAGGAATGGAGGACAATTTCTGTGGAAATATGCAGATATCTTTCCATGTTTTCCATCCCATTCTCCCCTCATGTGTACAAGATGTTCTCAGCAACAACTGTGAAAGCCATCAGCCATGCCTACCCAATGGTATTTATTTTTTCTGATAATTTATATTCAATGCCATACAGAAAGCCTAATATCAGTAGTCTTTCCTCTGGTAATGCCTAGTACAAATTTCCTGCCTTTGAATTATTGCAGGCCCTTCAGAAAAGCAGCTAATAAGCTGTAATGTGAAACAGATAAACCAAAGATGATTCATCAAAGCCCAATGTCCGGTCTTCCTTCAACGTGCATGTGTTGGTTAAACTAGGCTTTGAAGCGCTGTAGGATTTGGACACAAGAGGCTCACTGTTGAGTTCAGGATCACTAAATATAAAATAGCCTGGAGAATAGTTTTTAAATTGCTCTTTGATTTGGAAGAAAATAAACACCCAGGTTTTGCGGATCAAGAGTAGCAAGGCAAACGTTTTCAAATAATTAGGGAAAACTGACTGGGAGAGAGCTAGTTCTTGGAGACCAGGATATGATCCTCAGGATGGCACACCTGACATACAAAAAAGGGTAAGACCTATATACATTGTAATTTATTTGGAGTGGGCCAGAGAGAGCTTGGTTGAGTTAAAAAATTAGTGTGTATAGAAAAAAGCAGTTTTGGGGGCATTTGGGTAGTTCAGTTGGTTGAGCATGTGATTCTTGGTTTTGGCTCAGGTCGTGATCCCAGGATCATGGGAATGAACCTGTGTCTGGCTCCACAGTGAGCATGGGCATGGAGCCTGCTTAAGATACTCTCTCTCTCTTTCTCTCCCTCTGCCCCTCTCCCCTGTTCACACTCTCTCTCTAAAATGAAAAATAAAGGAAATAAACACAGTTTTTAAGCACGAGTTTAGAATTAGACTGGAATTTGGCAATTTAAGATCATTGATTTGTTTAAGAAACATAGGACAACACAGAAGAATCAGGTAAATTATGATGAAAAATGATCTAAAAGTATAACAAGAAGGAATGAAATGAGCAGATAATAAAATCAGAAAGCTCCAAGGCAACACTTTTTGACGCGTTTAATTTGTGAATGTGTATTTGATTACTAATAACCTAGTATCTGTCACTCATCTAAATTACATTTTTCATGAAGACTCTGTTAAATCAGATTCTGTCTACTAAAATCAACCATCTTCACAATAATAGTGTCTTACGTGTTGTTACCTAATGGACAAGGTCAGGGACGGCGTGGATGCCATGAACAAGTCATTAGGAAGTGGACTCACTGACTAATGAAGGAAAATAGCTGGCAATAAATAATAGAGAAAAATTATTTTTAAATTCATCCATTTTTAATGAAAAGAGTTGGACAACACATGATGTTTTCAATTTGTTTTTTAGTTAGTATTTTAGACTTATCCCCACTTCAATAGTTATGTATCTACATCAAAATTTTGATAGCTTCATCATGTATCATTATATTCCACAATAAATTTAATCATACTTTTATTACTATACATTACTTTCCTATTTTTCATTTGTAAAAGCCGCACTGATAAACATTTGGTTGATGTATCCTGGTCCATCTATTCTATGATTTCATAAAGACATGCATTTTAGATGATTAAAAAATAAAAACAACATGAATCACTCATGATTATTGTAGTTTTGGTGTTCATTGATTGAGAAAATACCCTGAAAATATCAAAGAGTTTGATATATGAAAGGAGCTCAATAAGCATTTGCTAAATGACTAAATTAACCCTTAAAATATTTGACATGAAAGCAGCATCTATAAATATTTGAAATATATGACCTTTATTTCCCATGTTATTTTTTAAAAATTAATTTGTTTTTAATGCTTTGCTGAAGTATAGTTGATACACAATGAACTTCCCATAATGTGTACACTTGGATGAGTTTGGACATGTTAAGACATCCACAATAGTCTCACCTGTATTCTTTTCTGTCTTCATCCCACATGAAGAGTTTGTTGCTGTTATTTTTAACAATAACTCGCTGCAGTTATTACTGGCAACAGAAAGGTGCTTGTGTTGCAGATGCTACACTCAAGATTCTGGGAACTGAGTCTCCTCCAGGAAACACCTTAGGGAACCTTTGGGTTTGAGGATCTGCCTGTGACCTCTGATAAAGAGTGAAGAATAATAGTAACCACTGATGAGGTGGCAGATGGAACAAGACAGGGTGGAGGAGTGGAAAAAGGCTGGCAAGGGAAGCGGAAGAGACACTTGAGGCTGGTGTGCCACCAAGATGCCCATCGAACTCACCAGGTCTCATGTGACCTGATGGGAAAATAAACTCTGTACATCAATAGTGCTCATGATCTGTTCCTGGGAATAATAATTTTGTGTGTGTGAATGGAGAGTCTTCATGCCCTTCCAGATGGATTGGAGATCCATGGGATGCTGATGCCCCTTCTATAACTCTAGCACCTAGAACAGGGGCTAGACCATAGTCGGAAATCAATAAACACCTGCTGCATGACTGGATATATAGTACTACTGATTCAATATGCGTGCAGTGTTATGTGGACATCAGGATTTTCCACACTGGGATAACTCTAGAGTCCTGCAGTAAGCTCAGGATCAGGGATGTCAACCGTTGGTTTGGCACCTTGAGTGGCAGTGTCTCTAGACTCTTGTTGATGCCATCTTTCAGCACCTGCTGTCCTCCAGTTTCCTGGACAGTGCACTCAGTCTCCCACCCTTCTTTTATAAACCTCTTGACCAAGATCAATGATTTGGGACAAAATAACCCCCGGCAAGTCTCTTTATCCAGCTGACAGTGCACGCACAATACATTAAAAATAATAAGAATATAATACCATAGCAAGATCACTGTTCATGCCACAATGTAGCCTTAATTATTATTAATTGCCAATGCAATAGCAATGGTACACTGAAAGATCCAATTCGTTCCTAATGTCCTTTGCTTATTTTACTACTATGTATTAGTATTAGGGTCTCATAATTAGTATTACATTCAAATAAATTGAAATGTAATTGCTGAACTGTAAACACCTAATAATAATCAAACCAATCAGTTTGAACACAAGATCTTGGTAAAAAGTCACACGTTAGTTTAGATGATTACTTGTAAAACATATATCCTTATCTTTCATGGTTATTTCTTTTCTATATTATCTGATTTATCTTCCTTTAAATTCATCTCCATCAACGTTCTCCTCTGAGAATTTCCTCTGATCTTGGCATGCTCTTTTTATTCTCCAAAGATTGACCCTCTATGACCTTAGATGAAAACAATGTTGTTGACTTTACAAGTTCTGAAAGTTGCACCCTTGCATTTCCTGTGCAGGAGGACCACTCGTCCAACAAGAATGCACATGCTAGTGGTTCTCAGAAACTTTTTGGCTATATTATGAAAATGATAGTGCACGCACTAAAAAGGGACTTAGTAAATGAAAGGTTACTTTCTTTTTCCCAGTGTGGTTAATTCTTTTTTTTTAATTGTTTTAATGTTTATTTATTATTGAGAGAGAGAAAGAGACAGAGTAACAGAAGGGGAAGGGCAGGGAGAGAGGGAGACAAGAAATCTGAAGCAAGCTCCAGGCTCTGAGCTGTGAGTATAGAGTCCGATGAGAGGCTCAAACCCATGAACTGTGTGATCATGATCTGAGCTGAAATCGGACACTTAACCAACTGAGCTACTCAAGTGCCCCTCCAGTATGGTTAATTCTAAATTAACCATAATTTTACTTGATAAAAGTATTTTAAGTACTTTGCCATTTTACACTGAAGTAAATTATTTTTTTAATGTTTGAGAGAGACACCAGATGTGTGCTGGAGCAGGAGAGGGGCAGAGAGAGAGGGAGATACAGAATTTGAAGCAGGCTCCAGGCTCTGAGCTGTCTACACAGAGCCCCATGTGGGGCTTGAACCCAAGGAGCTGTGAGATCATGACCTGACCCAAAGTCGGACACTTAACCAAGTCAGCCACTCGGGCATCCTACCAAGTAAAGCTTTAAATATGACTATTTAAAGAAGTAAGAATGGCATCAATGCTTTACCTTATGGACTGTCACAGGGAAGGAAATATCTCTGAATTTCTGCATGAGGGACATCTCTTCCCTGGAACTGCACTGATGGTGGCACTGAATCTGTTCAGGTTCATACGTGTTACCGCAAGCCTGCAACCCTGCGTGGCGGCACCTGGGGGCCAAGACATCTGCTGCTGGGCACTCATGCTCTGCCTGGGATTTCCCCCTCCTGTCTGCTGGGCTGCTCGGCAACAATTGTAACTGGCTTCCCTTCTTCCTCATTTTTAAATATGTCCGTACTCATATAGGACCCATCTTCACCTACTTCTAACCATATGTTGCAACATAAAGCATTCAGGAATAGAATAGCATTAACTACATGAAGTGAGTTTATTGCAAAATGTATATAATTATTTGCTTTGCTGTACTTACTGGGAAGAAAAATCCTGCCCCTTTCCCAAAAATGAGACAATGAAAGGAAGCAAGGGAGAAAGAAAAAGAGAGAGAGGGAGGGTGGGAGGGAGAAACAAAGGAAGGAAAGAAGGAAGGAAGGGAGGGAGAGAGGGAGGGAAGAAGGAAAGAAGAGAGGAAGGAGGAAAGAAAGAGAAAGAAAAGGAAAATAAAGGCAGGAAAGAAAGAAGAGAGAAATAAAGGAAGAAGGAGGGAGAACAAGAGAAATGGAGGGAGGATGGAGGGAAAAGAGAATGGAGGAAAAAAGAGAAAAACCAGAAAGAACTCCCCCATCTGGTCTGTGCTGGCTGGCTCCGCACTGGACACCCCGCCCACAGTAGCCAAGCCCTTGAGGACTGCGTTTCACCCTTCACCTCTTGTCCACACTGAGCATCAAATCAACAAGAATAAACAGAGGGTTGCTGGAGGGGCTGTGGAAGGGGTATGGGTAAATGCACAAGGGGCATTAAGGAATCGCCTCTGGAACATATTGTTGTACTGTATGCTAACTAACTTGGATGTAAATTAAAAAATTAATTAATTAAAAAATAGCCAGTGGTGAGAGAATAGGGTTTCGTGGGTCTTCTCCGGCCTGGGCTCTCCCCAGGCACACCTGTGGCTTTGCTAAACTCAGGTACTCTGGAATGCTCTCATTTCCCAAAGACACTCTCCCAGCGATCCTCCCCAAGTGGTGTTAGTATTACTCCACCTGAAATTCTTTGCTCCAAAAGGCAGCTGTGAGGGGGGGGGGGTCCTTTATCTCATAACATTTTTGAAGAATGTCTGTAGCTTTCCTGCTCTGATCGAGTTCCAGATTAGTCTGGAAAGGCAAGGTCCTTGTGTCAGTCCTTCAGGTAGAACCCAGACAGGTTGGAAGATGGGGGATGCACATGTACAAGGAACAGCTGCTCTAGTCCCCCAGATCCAGGAATCAGGGTCCCACACTGGAAATGGGCTGCTGTCATCATGGCAACTGCTGATCTAGTAGCAGGCGGGACTCTCAAAGTCATAATATCACAAAACGTTTCTACCATGTTGGGGTTGACTTTCTCTTATTCCTTGATTTCCTCGTTTCCTGAATAGTTTTGATTGCGTTCCAGACAAGTTGCTGCTGACAGTTCTTGCTCCATTTTTTCAGGATCCTGTGGGGCGCCTGGGTGAGTCAGTCTGTTGAGTATTTGACTCTTGATTTCTGCTCAGGTCATGATCTCACAGTTGGTGGGATGGACCCCCACTTTGAGCCCCACGACGGACTCTGGCTGACAATGCAGAGCCTGCTTGGGATCCTCTCTCTCTCTCTCTCTACCCATCCCCTACTCATGCTCTCCCCCACCTCCTTTTCTCTCTCGAAATAAGTAAACAAACAAAAAAATAAAGTAGAAGGATGGGTTTGGAAACTACCTATACACCATTTCCATCGACATTATTTTTGCTATTTAGTATCACTCACAAGAACAAAGGCACTGTGTCCATATGTGCAATTTTAGATGCCATATAATAAACATATTGAATGTATTTACATAGGTGATGGTGGTATATTTAGTCAATATTAAGTACTGACACTCTTTTAGGATATGGACTTCAATATCATGAAATACTTTTGCTTCCAGGTCAACGGGAGAGACCCGAGCCCTGCAGCCTTCACTCAACTTGTCTCCAAAGATGCTCCCAGAGGCTCTTGGTCTCACAGGAGAAAGAATTCAAGGACACACTCAATACTACATATGAGCAGTACAAGCAGGAAAGTGTAATGAGACAGAAGGACACTTTGCAGATGTGAGAGCGAGTGAGACCAAAAGACCAGCTGGGAGCACCAGGGTTTGGGCTTCTCTCTCATGTGGTCCGTTGTTATCAAGGACGTGGAATATTCACAGGGTAGGGATTTCTAGGAAGCAGCGCTCACTGTTTCTATTCCTTATTTGCTCAGGGGTTTTCTGATGGCGCCCGCCATCTTGGGCCTGTCTGGTTTGATCTGGCTTTGTATGGTTTTGTTTTGGAAAGCTGCTCGGATAGGCCTCTGAAATTAACTTGTGATCCATTTTTTTCCTTTAAAATGTCAGTTATTTATTTTGTCTTTAAGTTCTTAGCTTCAAAACATAGTAAGTGCTGGATATCAGAGGCCCTGTGTGTCATTGCTGTTCTACGCCAGCCGTTCTCACTAGTACCTTTTCTTCATTCTTAGCAGCAAATAACAGTGTCCTTTCTTCATGGAATAATTTTAAATGTCCATTAATCCTACTATCAAATATTGAAAACAGATCCTTCAATGGATTGGCAGATAATGTGGAGAAGTATTACAGATGCCTGTAATTGCGGGACTCCTGAACATGGAAGTAAGTAATGCATTCAGAACAAGCTAGTCTTAGTGGTGATGACTATTCATTTATAAAAAGTAGTGCAAAAAATCCTGTGCAATTCATTTAAACCGTAAGTAAACTTTCAATAAAGGTCTGGTTTATATAAAGCATTTTAAAATAAACTCACAAGCAATTTCTATATGAATCATCTCCTTCTTGATCGTTATAAAATTTTACGGCTACATCTCTGCTCTACATCAGCGAAGCAGTACCTAGTGGTAAGAAATAGCGTAAGAAACCCATTTAGTCTTTTGCATCTTTCATGCATACCTTGTAAAGTCTTTTTTAAATCATACCTCATTCGTCATTGTTCCGAAAGCCACATTCTGAAGTTAAATATCAAACTGAGTTTCCTTAATAATCTTAGAACTTATGATAGTCTATCTGAATTCCACTGTTGGAGCTTTTTCAAAAACATGCCATAAAAAAATTATGACAGTTGGAAGAAACAGCCAATTAAAATTCTGCTCCATCAACAAAAGCTTGCAGTATTTATATTAGCAGTATAATATCAAAATATTTGGTTATGAATAGGGCATATGTGTAAACCCTGGCCCCTAGTAAATGTTAATAAATGCTCCTGAAAAAATGAATCAATAAATTAAAAATGAATGGACAAATGAATCAATAAATAAAGACAAGAAATACATATTTTAATGCTCATAAAATTATCTTTCATATAAAGAAAATCTATCTTTTCAGGTATCCTCTCTTTCTACCTAACTATCCAATGGTTAGTTTTTATAAAATTTTATAGATTCTAAATTCATTCATAGTGATTAATTTATCAGATACTGAATTTCTCATCTAGAACAGTTTTAATCTACACTAGATATATATAGAGAAAAGATGTCCAGTTTGGAAAATAAAATAAGTTCCCTTGGATAAAATATTAGATACATAAGGACATAGGGTTTCTTCTCTATGACAGTTCTGTTTGTATCCCACAAAATATTTATGAGGCAGCTATTATGTGCTAACATTTCTACTGCCCTCCTTTATGTGAAACTTGCAACAATCTAAGATAAAAATTATTGTCTTTATTTTATCATTTTATGAGCCCAAATACATTAAGGGAATTTCCCAGTGTTATCTAGTTAGTGATTAAACAAGATCCAATGTCCCCCACTTCATTAAGAGAGACAGTGCAGTCTTAAAGAAAAAAACTCATTGTTTCTACTTCAACAAGATAGATGCTGTAAGAGGAAAAAATAATTTTTTCTTTACCTTTTTAAAGTTCTTAGGCAAGACTCCTCTATAGTAGAAGACAGATTAACAGAAGAAAAAGAATAAAAAATTTAGTAACATGTATAACTTCTGGGCACACAAGAGAGAGACCTAGGAAAATTGAGTAACTTCCTGAAATGACCCAAGCCATGACATTCCCTGCTAACTACAAAAGATGTTGGATGGATCAGGAGGCAAGTTGTGGGAGGAAAAGTTGTGGAGGTGACCATGAAAGGAAGAGTAAATGAGGGTAAGGTTGTATTCAGATTTAAGTCTTTGCCTTCTCCATTGATAAATTACAGTCATCTTCCTTTTCTGGTACAGAGAGAACACATTCTTCCAAATGGAAGGTTCTCTTATAAATGTAAATGTCTCTTCTAAAATGGTTACATTCATGTAGTTTTCTTAGCTCCTTTTGTGTCTGTAGTTTCTTAAAAATAATCAATTTAGGATAATACTTACACCAAAGAGGCATACTGTGGGGTATTATATTCTCTTCTTCAGTATCAGACATGATCAGAAAGCACAAGTCAAAGGAATTCCCATGTTTGGAATGAAAGAAATAAATGAGGCGCATTAGGTCAAACTTCATTGTAATTAAGGAAGAATGAGTTGAAAAGTGGTTAATTTACACTGGGTCTTCTGTTCTTGTCATAATTCAATGACATTGAGACTTATTATGACTAAAGTTAAGGAAAACAAATAATGAGATACTATTTAAATATGTAAAAGTACTACTTGTTAGCTAATATACAATGGAGTGTGTAAAACAGGAAAGGGTATTTTAAAATTTGTTTCCACATGTGTGTCTATCAAGTGAAGGATTCACTGAAGCCAGCATCCATCCTGTTAGTTCAGATGCAAGAGTGAACTCAGAGCTCATGTCACCCCTGGGCACAGCTGACTGGCCAAAGAACACACAGTCCTCAACTTAAGGGATAAGAATGCTTGCTTATCATTCAAAGGGACCTGTAGGGTATGTAGCTAATTAGTATCAATGGAATTGCTAACACACAAAATGAGGATACTTCTCAGATTCAAAGTCTCTTGAGATAGAATAGACCTCCCCAGGACCAGACAAAGTGGCACCAGAAGTTACTAAGTAACGTCTGCTCCCTTGACCTCCTGGGCTTCCAATCAATGACATCCGCCTTCTCAGAAGATCCTTTTCCCCAAATTCATCGTTAAAAACTCTCACTTGTAAGCCATCAGGGATTTCAGGACTTCAAAGTATTAGCTCTGCATTCCGCTGATACATAGTCTTTATTATTTGCAAAAGCTGGGTGTCAGTTCAGTCATTATTGGCTTGCGAAGCTCCCGATGGATGGGCTCTTGTTTGGTGTGGTTACCTCACTCCTATGAAAACAGAATCAAAGTTTATACTCAGTTGTCTAGATATTTACATTAAACCTCTTTTTTGTATTTCTTTTTGCTTTTGACTATATTGTGCTGTTATGCTTACTTCATTCATTCACTCATAGCACTTACCCTGCAAAGAACCACCATCCCCGGTGCTGGGGCTCTTGTCCTGAGTTGAGACCTCTGCAGCCTCACTGACAGGCAGTCCCAATCTCTGTTTGAACTTGGTGAGTCAACTATAACACTAGACACCTAACATTGATTTTATGTTGACCTGAACCTTTTATTTTCTTACCATTTCTGGCCTTTGTCTATTAGTTTTACATTGAAGGGGAGCAGGATATGTGACCCCAAAGCATGCCACATTTACATTTGGGTTATTTTGAGTTAAAAGCAGTCAAGAGTCAACAGATTCAAGAATAACTTTTACCTCTCCCTTACCTAGAAGAAAGAATTTAGGTAGGGGGCCTTGCTCAGAGAAAGGCAAACATCTCCATTACCAAGTATATTCTCCCCTTATTGTTTTTATTGTGAATTATCTTCCTTCTTTTTGAAGCCCCAGTCCTAGCTCAAGATATCATAAAAGCCTCAATTGTTCTATTTATCTTTGAGTCTCATATTCTTATTGGCTATAAATATGTAATTAAATTTGGTTTTCTCCTGTTAATCTGTTCTATGTTAATGTAATTACTAGTCCAGCCAAAGGATCAAGAAGGACAAAGAAATTTTTTTCTCCTCTCCAACAATATATAAAAGAAATACAATTCCTAAGACAATCCTTGAAATTACTTAAAGATAACTATGTAAACCTATTCTTTTCCTTTCCATTACCTATATGCATCTAACCATTTCTGCTTCCTTTGGATATTCTTCCATGATTCTGGACCCCCTCCTCTAAATAGAGGGGTCTAGGAAGTTGTGACATGCACACATCTCTGCTCAAATTTCATGGAGAAGACTAAGAAAAAAGTAAAAGAGTCTTTGATCCCCAGGTTTGGAGAATCTTTTTTGTTTTCTAAAAAGAGCCAGTTGTTTTTAAAAAGATTTAATTGGTAATTAATCTCTACACCCAATGTGGGGCTCAGACTTACAACCCTGAGATCTAAGTTGTGTGCTTTACTGACTGAGCCAGCCAGGGACCCCTTAAGGATTGGAGAATCTTCATTTGCCCCTCTGATACACTTATTTCCTCACCACCTTAGTAAATTATAAGCCCCATCCATGCACTACCACTTTCAATTCTTCAAATCACCTTGTTCCTTGTCTTCTTAGCACTTCCCATTATCTCAGATAATCTTGTGTTTCTCTTCACTTAATTCTGTATTTTCTCTGTGATCCCCTTTGGAACATCAACTCTGTAAAGGAGATGATCTTATTTCCCTCACTTCTATGTATTTAGCACCAGTACATGTTCTTGAAATGCATTGAACATTAAATATGTATTTACTAATTTGATGAATCCACCAAAAATACGAGGTATAATCACCTTCTGCCACAATACAAAAGCTTATGCATTCGGTGCTAAATGGAAAACAGGAAGTGGCAGCTTCTAACAATTTTAGTGCAAAGAATGGAGCATTTGAGCAGTTACTGTTCGTGAACCTGGGGCCGGGTCCAGTGCCGATGGTCTTACTCTACAGCGGGGTAAAGAACAATCTGGTGAGGCAAAGGAAATAGGTTTGGGGTTGTTGCTTAGAAAGGGTAAAATATGTAAGAGTATCTTTTGTGAAGAAAGTAATAAGGTAATAAACATGTGCCTACCAGGAAGGCTGGGCAAGAATGAAAGCTTAGCTGGGCACAGAGAACAAGATCGGTAGAAAGCCCTCTCATTCACTTATTCAACATTCATTGAACATCTCCTTTATTAACTGTCCTGACCAGCTTCTTATTTCTTTTTCAGGCATTTTAATCTATATCCAAACAGTCCATCTTATTTGCTAGACAGCCACTCAAAGACTAAGGGTATTGAAAGACTTTATATTTGTGCATAAATATGTAGCAGATGCTATATCATCTCTTTGGAAAAGGCTCTGAAACTATGAATGATTACTAAATAATTTTATGCACTGTATTTTTTACAAGCATATAAAATTTTAGTGAGTTTATATTCCAAAATACTTCAGAGACTCTAAAGTAGAAGCCCTTCTTATGATAATGTGGCTTTATGATTCTTTCTTTCTGTCAACATAAACGTATGTATTGAAGGCTCCCCTAAAACAAATTTATCAGTGTTCTGCTATGTGATGTATATTTACTACTTAATAACACTTAAGTAAAGGAAAGTTCACTCAGTGTCTCTCACTCTTGATCTTGCTATCACTCCGCTACCAGATTCACAAGCTTTAGGAAATAGAAATACAAACGAACAGATTGCTTAATATCTATGCTACCAACAAGAATTTGGAAAAGCATTTTAGTAAGAGAAAGACAGCAACAGGTAATAATACAGTTTGGAGGGATGACAAGACAGGGAGGCTCAAGAATATACCGACATAAAGAGAGGGGTGCCCAGGTGGCTCAGTCAGTTAATCATCTGACTCTTGATTTCAGCTCAAGTCATGATATGATTCGTGGGTTAGAGCCCCACATTGGGTTCTGTGATGACAGTGTGGAGCCTGCTGGGGATTCTCTCTCTCCCTCTCTCTCTGCCCCTCCACCACTTGTGCTTGCTCTCTCTCTCTCTCTCTCTCTCTCTCAAAATGCATAAATAAATAAACATTAAAAAAAACAGAGAAAATGGGGCTCCTGGGTGGCTCAGTTGGTTAAGCATCTGACTTCAGCTCAAGTCATGATCTCATAGTTCATGAGTTTGAGCCCCACATGGGTCTCTCTGCTGGCAGCTCAGAGCCTGTAGCCTGTTTCAGATTCTGTGTCTCATCTCTCTCTCTGCCTTTTCTCCACTTGCACTCTGTCTCTCTCTTAAAAATAAGTAAACATTAAACAAAATTTTTAAATAGAAATAGTAGATAAAAAATAGAAAGCAAAGGTCCTTTTGGTGGACCGAGGTAATCCTCAGGTGTGGATACTAAGGAAAGAGGTGAATTTCCTCTCTGAACCCAGGTATTCTGGGCTGTGTCTTCTTTTCATTGCCCATGATTTATTAGAAATGTAAGATTTGCTAAAGTTTTCTGCTGATAATCACTCTGAGCTTCTTTTCACAGACTTTGGCTCCTCTGAAAAGGATGCAAGGCACAATTATACACGAGTAAGTCCTATTACCTCTGAGCACTTCTCTACTCTTCCCCTTCTTCTAACACCCTTCAAGTATACTGGCCTTCTTGCACTACCTACTACATGAAAGCCAGGCTGCACAAACTTACTCTCCCTTGGCTTGGAATACTTCCCAACCACGTAGCCATATGGATGTCTAGAGAGGTCCCTGCTCCCTGAATTTACAACGGCCTTCAAATGTATTCAGTCAATCGTCAATTCCCCATTTGTCACCACTTCCCCCTAGACTCTAAGCACCTTACTCATCACTAGAGGCACTCGATTAGCATACATTAAAGGAAGGAAGAAATAAATGAATAAACATCTTCCCCTCTTATCCTCTTGGTGATACATGCATTATTGTTCTGATGTCCTGGTCATGCCTTGGGGAAGTATGCATAGCAATTGGCAGTCAAATCAGGGGACAATGTTTCCAGTGGCCTCGAGACAAGCAGAAAATTATTGCTGAAAAATTCATCATACGAATCAAACCCCCAAAATGACAATCTATTAGTTACACAATTCATAATAGTCATTAAGAAGATTCATGAAACACTCAGTGAGTAGAATTTCCCTTGTGTTTGAAAAGAACAAAACTGAAGCAGACATTCTCTTAAGCTATAAAGGCCGGTGACATATGTGAATTTATGCAATTATAAAGCAGTGATCACTGTGCCATTCAAATGAATGGAGGTGAAGCCAAGAGTAGCTATTTCATGGAGGTAACTTGTCTTGCTGGCCAGGCTGTCGGGAAATCAGGCTCCTGGAAGAATGCACGATGGAGAACCACCAATTAGAGGGGATTTCACAACATCTTCAAAATTAAGTTGCTCTTTGGTCAGTATTACCACTTTTAGGTGTCTTATCTCAAAGTATACTCTCTAAACTGTGCAATGTCTTCTGCCTGAGACCACTCTTTGCAATAATAAAAGACTGGAAACTACCCAACTGTCCTTGACGTGTTGAATGAGCTATGGTGCATACATAAAATGGAATACAAATCACTGAAAATAGAATGAGAAAAATATCTTCATAGTCCTCTTAAAATTTTTTCAAGATAATTAGTAAGTGTTCAATGAAAACAGCAAAGTGCAAAACTTTGCCTGGGATGATTTTATCTAAGAAAGTACTTACATTTTTTAAATAATTTCTGGATCATCAAATTAATGACAGTTGGTTACACACGTATTTTTCTATATTTTATTCAATGAACAAGAACCAATAAAAACCATACAAATTCTTTAGCAAGAAGACAGTGAGCCCCACAAACTTTCATTTCCAGAAAACTGTCTCTCCCGCTGCACCTGTAACATTTTGCAGAATACTGGAATCCTTCAGAAAAATTGCACGGAATCACGCGGAAGGAGTTAGGTTAAATCATCACAGAAAGTCCACCCTAAGCATAGAAATGTTAGAAAGGATTCTCGGGCAACTGAGACACGGACTGTAGGAGGGCAGCCCGACTATGTGGGTGGTCTCCAAAAAACAGTGCTCCACACTAGAAGGCGGGATGAGGAAAGGGTGGAAAGCCTGGCACAAATGGAATATTGAGAGAGAACTCTGAACCAGAAGGAAAAATTTAGAATCCTAGAAGACAAAAGAAAACAGAAAACATTGAAAGACACTCAACCTTTTCCCTCATGCCTCACACTGCCCTCCAAAGGTAAATAATAATCATAATAATACATTGAAAAAACAATGAATTGAAAAGTTATTTAACTTTTACTCAAAAGGAAAGAAGGGCATCAGGTGGAGGTTTGACCTCTCTGAAGATGATATATTTGTAGTTTTGCCTTTAGAATACTACACATGTAATTTAGAGCCATCTTCAAAATCTTTCATGTTTGTACAAATATTTACTAACCAATTCAATGAATTTAATATGCAAATTTCTTAGTGTTAAAAGTTCATGATCTTCATTTCTTTAATTCAATAAACTAGTAGAGAGTATCTAGAAAACAAAAGGTGCGTGAGACATATGTTGTGCTTGGACCTGATGTTTTAAACTCACATTTGCCTCTGTTTTATCAATGGATTCCAGATGAACAATCTGCTAACAGCAGTTACTTCTAAAATCAATGTTTCTACATATAGAGGACTTATCTTTCTTCTGTTTTAGTTTTAGTTTTAATAAATGCAAGGTAATAATGAAAATAGTACTTGTCTGTGCTATAAATAATGAATCTAATACTGAAACAAACTTAATCCTTATTTGCTTTTGAAATAAGCATTGTCACACTAAGAAGGTCTATACTTATTCTATTATATTGTTATTGAACAGAACATTTTTGCAATTCCACTCTGGAATATGATTTTGAAGCTAGTTTATGAGTCATGGAAATCAGCATTATTGCATTGTATATACACATACTGTGTTACCCAGAGGTATTCTGTTGTTCGGCTTTGAAATAGGAGAAGAAGAAGGAAAAAAATCCACTCTCATAAAGCATAAAAGGTAAAGGGCCTTAATATTACATCTGCTAATAGGTTTACCTACTTCTTAGTTCATTTCATGTTATATAAAGACATGTAATTCCAGATTCCATGTTTATTTCAATGAAATTGAAGGAATCTTTCAAAACATCTCTATCAGTAGCAAGTTGAAACTCTTTCTATAAACACAGAATGGGTTGAGAAACAAATTAAACATTTTATATAAAAACAAAATCATGGAGAAGCGAGTCGTAGAGTGTCCCTATTATTTAATGACAAGGAGTGGCCACTGACCTTGAGAGACGGTGCCTTGATTTGTACACAGCCTCCAACTCTTAGCACCCGTGGGTCTGGGGCAAGTAAGTTAACCCATCTGTGCCATATTTTCTTGGTTTCTAAAGGGGTGCTTACCCTCTGACATATTTCTTTTTAACCTTTATTTGTTTTTAGAGAAAGAGAGAGACAGAGAACAAGCAGGGGAGGGGCAGAGAGAGAGGGAGACACAGAATCTGAAGCAGGCTCCAGGCTCTGAGCTGTCAGCACAGACCCCGATGTGGGGCTTGAACCCATGAACCACCAGATCAGGACCTGAGCCCAAGTTGGATGCTTAACCGACTGAGCCCCCCAGACGCCTCAACTGAGGTGTTTCAAAGATGAAGTGAATGAGTAATGGTACTTACATTTAGATGTCCACCATGTGGCAATATCAGCTGGGCTAGTCTCCCTTGTTTAGGTTGCTTCGGTTAGCTTCGTTGGCTTGATTATTTTCCCCTATTTTCAGAATATGCTGGAGTTACTGATTTTTTAATTAGAATACTTTCTAACGAGGGGTAATAAATCACATGATTCAATGCTTATGTTTGACTTTCGAGTTTCATTACACAGAGTGTCTTTATGTAGCGGTTCAATTTGTTATTAGATTCACCTGACTTTTGCAGTCCAGAAACATTTTCTACGAATCGCTCTGTCTTCCGCTTTGCTTTCTTACATACACAGCAAGTGTTGCTGCACATGTCGACGGGACCTCCAGTGATCGCGCTCCTGACTGCTCACGGCCACTGAGGCCAGGCTCCTTGTGAGTCGTCAGAGCCAAGATGGGACACGCCTTTTCCAAAGCACACAAGACACCTTGCCACCCTCCTCCCCACTGATCTATTTCTGAATAATCCTTGACCTTTAACATGTTGCAGATAACTGCTTTTTCTGTTACAGGTATAATAGCGTCTGAAAGTTATGCACTTGAGTTCAATTTTAAGATTCCCTTTTCACTTTTAAGAGCAGTTGATATTTTAATGAATTGCTTTAGTTTTATTACTTTGTTTTAAACTTGCCCAATCCATCTCTATCTGTCCTTGTTTCTACTTGAGTTTTTCTTCATATTTCCTCCAGTTTTTATTATGAATCAAGGACCCTTTTCTTAAACAAGTTATGATTAAATAAATCTAGAGTTGAGAATGAATATCCATGTGATACTGGTTTCATGTATTTGATTCCATACATTTTATAAGTGTTATTTTGTACTTAATGGACATATCCTAATGGTGTCCAATACTTGATTCTGCACATTTTGCGTTATTCTGGGCTTACTGCATTTTTGCTAATACCCACCTACCAAGGTTTTAAACTGTTTGAATCAATACAGGATTGATCTATATGTCTTCAGATTTCAAGTTATTATGTGCTCTTTGAATATAGTTTCATAATTGAGGGTTATTTTGAGAAGCATTTAAAATGACTGTTTTTCCCTTACTTTCTTTAGAAAATACCATGGACAACAAATCAGCAGAGAGAAATTACAGTGAGATTAGAAGGCGCACAATCAGTGCTTCTTTACAAACGTATTCTCATTCCTACAGGAAATAATGAGCGATGTTCAGTAAAAAGAATTCAAACAGCATGGGACACATTGTTAAATCTGAAGTGTTATTATTAGACATCATGCCTCTCCTTCAGGTGGATGGAAGGGTACCTGCATTGCATCAGACCCTGGAAGCAAAGACGCTATTTTTTTCTCTGGGTCTAAGCCTGTTTGTTTGGGTTTTTAAACTGATGCTTGCTGGATAGGTTGTGGTCCTCCATTCTTTGTAGCCGTAAAATCAGCAACAGGATCTGAATTTCTAAGGTTCTCCGTCTGTTGTCCAGGCTTTGCGGTCATTCCAAATGGAATCTATGCTTCCAATTTTTTTCAGATTTCTCTGATGCATTTATTTCCTAGGCTGTTGTAACAAAGTACCACAGACAAGGTAATTTATAGCCTTTATTCTCTCATAGTTCTGGAAGCCAGAAGCCCAAAACTAAAGTGTCAGGGGGCTGTGGTCCCTCAAAGCCCCTTTCCGAGGATCATCCTTACCCTTTGCAGTTGCTGGTAGGTCCTGATGGTTCTGGGCTGCAGCTGTGTGACTCCAGTCTCTGCGTCTGTCATCATTCATCACTCTGTCATCTGGGTCTGCCTCTCATGACTTCCTATACCAGACATATTGCATTCAGATCCACCTGAATGATCTCCCTTCACTAATTACTAATCTGCAAAGACCCTACTTCCCAATAAGGTTATATTCATATGTCTACAGGTTAGGATTTCAACATATCTTTTAGAAGGAAGGACGTGATTCAACCTATAGTTTGTACCCAGGCTTCCAACGGATTATTTTATCTCTAGCAGGATCTGAACCTTTCACAAGTTAAGGAAAGGCTAGCTGTACTTGATTATCAGTAACTTGATTTACATGATAATTTGTTTTGCATAGTTTTGTTATATTTATGAAGATGGGTACACATGCTGAGTTGGAATAGTTTATTGATCTCCTTACAGGCAAGGTGCTGGGCTGGGTAGTGAAGGGTCCACATGCAAGTTAGATGCAGGTCTTTCAAAGGGTTTACATTTTAGAAACAGGAAGAGGAAAAACAAGCATACCATCCTACAGATTCAAAATAGAAAACAATAGTGCTCTAAGAGACAGGGATGGAGTGCAAGCAGGAAGGCAAATGTGCCTGTGGGAGACTTGGCAGTAATAGTCATGGCTGTTTCCACTCCCCCATGCAGTCTGAGCTTGTAAGCATCTTCTCCGAAAGCTTTAAATACTCAAGATATGGCCCTAACTTAAAGCAGGTCTCCTCAAGGTGTGGCCTGGACACTACTCTTTCTGATTGGGTCCAGGGGAAAATAAATTACAGAGAGTGCAAGTATGCATTTTGAATTTTTTTAATGTTTATTTTTAAGAGAGAGAGAATCCCAAGCAGGCTCCACACCATCAGGGCAGAGCCCAATGCGGGACTCGCAGCCATGACTGTGAGATCATGACCTGAGCTGAAATCAAGAGTTAGATGCTTAACCAACTCAGCCACCCAGGCTTTTCAGAATTTTTGAAAGTTTTAAAGTAATTTTAATAACTTTATGTATGGTGAACATAATAATAATAATAATAATAATAATAATAATGCGAGTTTGTGTTTTGTATGTTTTTTTGCCTTTTCTTGTTCTAGTAATTTGGTTTAATCAGATTTTATAGAAGTATAGAGCTATGATATACTGGAATATTCAAAATTAAACTCATTCTTCACCTTGTTTATTTGAAATACTCTGAAGAAGGACTTCCTCCCAGAGTGGAATGACATTGAAATGCACACAGCCTAGCCTTGAGCCAATGCCCCTCCTCCTCTCCCACCCAGCAGCCACCTCCAGGGTTCAGATGACTAGTGAGAAAGTTAATACTGTTCGTTTGGATTCAGACTGGCCTAGACTGTCTAGGAAGGTATCCCACGGAATTACCTTTTTAAAGACAAAAAGATTTTGTCCTCATGACTCCAGTCTTCACAGCCGTGCAAAGATGTGACTGAAAGAGGACTGAACACTAACTGTTCAAGCCCTGCTTTCTGCTGTCTCCCACTTCTGGGACGGAAAATTCTGGAACTTCTTCACTTCACTGTTCAGAAATCTGCCCCATATACTACACAGAGTATTTTGCCACAGAAAGATGAGATTTGGCCTCTAACATTTTCTGCAGTAGCTCAAGTTCTTTATGCATTGAAAGAGTTATTCTCTTGTGACCAGTTCAGTGTTGATTCTTCAAGAATAATGTTCTCTAAGTCAGCCTTATGCAAAACCAAGGACATGAAATTTTCTTGAGTCTTCCTACAAGGTGTTTTTTTATTTGTTTTTGTTTTTGGTTTTGGTTTTTTTTTGGCTAAGACATAATGGAGAATCTTTACAAGGTAACTATTTATAGTATTTCAATAGCCTGATTTTAGGATGGACTAAGACATTGTTTTCTACCACCCATCAGGATAAACTGTAAAAACATTCAAATACTTTGATATTCTGGATCTCTTTATTTTGCTAAAACTAAAGAGAAACTGAATGTGGTTGATACTTTTTTTTTTCTCAGAAAGACATTCAAAATAAACATAAAAGAACTGGTCTGTTTGTAGTTCTTCACAAGGCAGGAGCTCCATAGTAAGTATTGATATTGTAGTTTCTTGCATCTATGAAAATGTGTTTGGGTTTGTATATGTATACTGGTATAAAGATGAAAAGAACTTTTCTTAGAATTTTTTATATGTATTTCTCTCTAAAAACATACAGGATGCTATGTTAGGTCAGCAGAAGATCAAAAACTTAAGCCAGCATAATTCCTTTCCCTGTACAACACAATATCGACATACGTTCCTAATACCAAGATCAAGCAAAACTAGCTTATCTTTTTTGCTCCAGGAATTACCTGCTCCTGGAAGATAAGGCTCCAAAATAAGTAAACTGCTTCCTTATTTAGACTAAGTGTGTTATCTAGACTTGCTTCAGTCTTCTCCCCTCTCTGCGAAACAAAAAATATGGTATTGGTAACTGTGCCCATTCCCAACCACTGCCACTCCTTGAACTATCCACCTGAAAATTGCCTATCCTGGATTCTAAACCATCTATTTTGATAAAAGTCTATGATTGCGTCCATCATTCCCTTGGACACAATGTGGTTTTCTTCCTGCAATCCTAAGTCTAATCAATAGGTTTTTCTTCTGGTTGTTTGAGGAAAGGACAGTGAGCAAGGTGCACCAAAAATAATTTAAGTAATATAGAATTCTAGGTCAAATATGTGATAGATTTGTCTGCAAACTGTTCCCATAGTTCCCCGTTCTTCCTTTATTTATTATTTATTTATTTATCTATCTATTCATTTATTATTTTGAGAGAGAGAGAGAGAGGTAGAGGGAGAGAGGGAGAGAGACAGGGAGAGAAAGAATCACTCTGCATGGAGTCCGATGTAGTGGTCCATCTCACAACTGTGAGATCACGACCTGAGTGGAACTCAAGAGTCATATGCTTACCTACTAACTGAGCCACCCAGGCGCCCCTCCCTTATTCTTCCTTGAAAATCAATATTATTAGATATATTTTTAAGCTGTTTCCTTTGCCACATCAGTTTTCTCAAGCACTGCACGTACATGAAAGACCCCTTTCTTAGGTCACACCAACAGACATGCCCCCAATCCAGGCAATGCAGTTGATCTCACTGCCTCATTGTTTTGGTACCTTCCTCTTCTTTTGAAAAATAAAGGAAAAATGGGATATACATCGTGTCAGCGCTTGGATGTAGCACTTACACACAAGGAAAGCTGAGCTCAGGCATGGATGTCCCATAGAAAAAGAGCTTTGAGAATAGTTCTTGGTGACTCAATGAGGAGCAGCTGCAGACTGAAAGGACAAGGTAGGAAGACCCTACTTGTATTCAGAACATAAGAAGCATAAGTTCTTCAAGTAACAAGACTGATCAAGGGATGAAGGGCTCTCTGAGCGGCCCTTCAGTGGAGACTGGGTTCCTTTGTGCCCCTAGGGTAATTATGAGAATTCAAGGGTCAAAAGCCAATAGTCCCACAGAGCGTTGGTTTCACAAACGTTTCAAATTCACGTACTGCTTTTCTAAGGAGAATTTGTTTATAAATCAAATCTCCAAGGACAGTTTTATTATCCACAGAAGAAAATTTAAGACCCAACTAATTTCCCAACACAACAACAAAAGTTTATAGCAAAGGGGGTAGCCTCATGTTAAAATCTAGGAAACTCCCCCAGCGAAGACTAGGTCACACACATTTACGCAACTTGAGGGATCCATATGAATCTCTTGTGCATTGCTTCACCCTGCTAGGGGGAAATGAAACTGTAGATTGTATGTAGACATTACTTTTCATTCTTATCATCATCACTGTCTTCCGGCACAGAAATGACCGAATGATGAGACATTGTGAGCAGGAAGCAGGTCTGGGGTCCGCCTGGTTTTCCAAGTACCCTTTTGAGATCCAAGGAGTTGGTAGCCAGACAGGTTCGCCAAAAGACATATCCTCTTGAACCATGTGCCATTTCACCATGGAGAGCCTGTCTAGAACAATAGGAGAAACCAAAAGACTCAAACAGAATTAATTATGGAGGTAACTAAAAGATAAGCAGATACTATAAAATTGTCATAAATTCAGATTTATTAATTTGAACTAAACAATTTTAAAGCCTAATTTTCACTAAGCAAATATATATATTTAATATATATTTTATTATATATACATATATATGTGTGTGTGTATATACATATGTGTGTGTGTATATACATATATATATATATCTATGTATATACACACACACACGGCAAATATATAAATATACATATTTATCCCAGAACTAGTCTTATTAGGACAGCCAAATTATATATTCTTAAAAAACAAAAACAAAAAAACCTCATTCAATTAATTAAAAACATGGGCCCCATCTAGGAGAGTTGAATTTTCCATCAAAAAGGAATCCAAATTCTTACAAAAATGTTTATTATCCTTAACTCATGGAGACCAGCTAATTCCTAACTTCATTCAAGCTTTGTTGAAGATTATTCTACAACATGCACAGTTTTTGCTACTAAGGAAAGATGGGTCTAAAGACTGTCTTTGCCTTTATGGAGTTACAAGTGTTCTAGATGCCAAATGTGACAAGTACACTGATGGAATGTATGATGTTTACGTGTCCAGTTAAGTGGCCCATGGGTGTGCCAATATTTGGTCAAACTGTAAACTGGATATTTCCGTCAGGGTGTTTCTGGATGAAAGTAGCATTTAAGTCTGTTGACTGAGTGAAGCTGATTATTCTTCCCATGGGTGAGCTTTGTCTAATCAGTTGAAGACCTGACTAGAACAAATGCTGACCCTTCCCCGCATAAGAGGGAATGCCTTATGCCCAAATGCCTCCAAACGGGACATTGGCCTTTTCCTGCCTTTGAGCTTGAACTGAAACATTGGTTCTTTGGTCATGAGACTGACAGCCTTCAGACCAGAACTAGACAATTAGCTCTCAGGAGTGTTCAGTTTGCCGGTTGTGGGGTTTTGACTTGTCAGCCTTCATAATTACATGAGCTAATTCCTTATAATAAATATATATTATATCCTATTGGTTCTGTTTCTCTGGAGAACTCTGACTAATAAAGAGGTTTGCAGAAGATATTGTGAGATTTTGGAGGAAAGATCACTTAAGGAAGCATAGAATAATTAATTACAGATGGCTTCTTAGTGAATTAAAGATTAACCTGAATTTTAATTCAAGTATTTCAAAATGATGTGCAAAGGGTAGTCTTCATTTAAAAAAATGCAATTCACTTTAGTATCTTCAAAGTTTTTTCAACACCAGAGATTTTTTAACACCAGAAATTTCTTCCAAATAACATTTTATAAAAATCTCCTTTGAATAAAACAGATGCAACTTTAGTGGCTCTAAGTGATATTGATGTGCAGCTGGGCACCCATTCATATCTCAGACTCCACAGACCCCTCAGTCTTTTATCGCAATTCACAGGTTAAAAATCATGGCTTCACTTCATCAAATCAATTATATTTGATTAAAAACATCATACAATTTAAATCATCTTCCTTTACAACAAATTATAACACCAGGGGGCGCCTGGGTGGCTCAGTTGGTTGACTGTCCGACTTTGGCTCAGGTCATGCTCACACAATTTGTAGGTTTGAGCCCCGCATGGGTCTCTGTGCTGACAGCTCAGAGTCTGGAGCCTGTTTCAGAATCTGTGTCTGCCTCTCTCTATGTCCCCCCATGCTCTCATTCTGTCTCTCTCTCTCAAAAATAAAGATTAAATCTTCTTTTGAATTATAACACCCAAAATTTATAAGATGACATTTTTTTGAAGAGCATGTGTTTTTAAGTAGAATTAACCCACTTCTGTTTAGTTCTGTATCTATTCCATCTGTGACAGAAAAATTAGCTAAAGCAATTACTCACACCTGTTTTCATCCAGGTTGATGAGAAAAAATGAAAGGAATTTTGTCCATAACAGGGGAGATAGCCAGGGATTCACGTCTAGAGGCCCAGAGAGTTTTTTGCGTTGTTTTTTTGTTTGTTTGTTTGTTTCTTGGTTTTTTGTTTTTGTTTTTGTTTTTGTCTTGAAAGTACTATTTAGGCAGACTACATAAAACGATCATGGAAGCAAAAGGCAGGCTGATGCCAAACGTGCAGAATCTGAAGTGTTGAAAGAGAGAGGATTTTCAGAATATAAAAATGATGCTTTTCTCAACAAATGTGAAAACTGAGGAGTCTTCGACAGGAGAAATAATTACTTGGAAATTTACTTCACATCTTCCATTAAGATAAATCCACATGGACAAATGAATGTACAACTGATTAAGAAAACAGAAAAGTACAAAAATAAAGCATGACAGGTATATTTGATTTTAAAATTGTGTAGTGGGCATGGCATCTTGAAGTATGAAACAGAACACGAAAGACCCCAAATGAAACACTTATAAATTTTAATACATGCCCATCTTAAAATATTTACAGAAAATTTCATAAAGCCAAAGACTAATGTTAATTTGGGTAAATATTTTCAATTCACATCTTAAATAGCAAGAAAATTTCCTTAGTATATAAATACTTTTTTAGATCAAAAGGAAAAAGAAAAAATAATAAGGAAGAACAAAGAGCAAAGAGAAGTTTGAAGTAAAAAAATAAATGCAACATGTTCCAAAAAAAAAATTGTACACTGATGGGAAGATGCATTTTGCAAGCCCCAAGGAAGGTAATTAGACAATAACTATCAAAATGCAATGCACAGGGCACCTGGGTGGTTCAGTTGGTTGAGCAGCAGGCTTCTGATTTCAGCTCAGGTCATGATCTCATGATTAGTGGGATCAAGCCCCATGTCAAACCCTGAGCTGATTGTGGAGCCCATTTGGAATTCTCTGTCTCCCTCTCTCTCTCAAAATAAATAAACATTAAAAAATGCAATGCACATGCTCTGTGTCTCAGCAATTTGTTTTCTGGGGCATGTATCCTACACATTTGTAAAGTACTGTCTAAACAAGGACATTCTTGGCAGCCATCATGTGTTATATATGCCTATAGAATGACACAAGTTAAGTAAATCATGTCACATCAATAGGATAGAATATGTTATTGTTTAATATGAAATACAAAATTTCTAGATGTACTGTTAAAATGAAAATCAAAGTGCATGTCATTTTTCTGTGTGGAAAAAAGAACACATATATGATGCTTGGAAGCAGAGAAAGGTCTGGAAGAGCACTCAAGAACAGTGAATTCATCCAGGGAGGGGTCATAGCTACTTGAGCAGGAAGTAGCATGACAAAATTTCGCAGTATTTTTTTTCAACTTCTTTTTAAAAATTTTCTTGGGACTCCTGGGTGGCTCAGTCGGTTAAGCATCCGGCATCGGCTCAGGTCATGATCTCATGTTTCGTGGGTTCGAGCCCCACGTCGGGCTCTGTGCTGACAGCTAGCTCAGAGCCTGGAGCCTGCTTCCGATTCTGTATCTCCCTCTCCCTCTGACCCTCCCCAGCTCACACTGTCTCTGTCTCTCAAAAATAAATAAAAACCATAAAAATTTTTTTTAATTTTCTTAAATGTATTTTTGAGAGAGAGCGTGTATGAGCAGGAGAGGGGCAGAGAGAGATACACTGAATCAGAAGCACAGAGCCTGACATGTGGCTCCAACCCACAAACTGTGTGATCATGACCTAAGCCAAAGTCAGACGTTTATCCAACTGAGCTACCCAGGCACCCCTCATACTTCTTAAAACTTATGTAGTGAATGTAAAACTTTTTTGGTAATCAATAAATCGAAAATTGCAACTCCCCAAGAATTTGTAAAGTCTAAAATCATTCTTCATAATGTGTAGTTTAAAGAATAATATTGTTTTTTAATAATTATTTATTTTTGAGAGAGAGAGAGGGCGGGAGAGTGAAAGAGAGAGAGAGAGAGGCAAAAAGAGGGAGACACAATTGGAAGCAGGCTCCAGACTCTGAACTGTCAGCACAGAGTCTGACGCAGGGGCTCAAACTCACAAACCGCAAGACCATGACCTGAGCTGAAGTCAGAAGCTTAACTGACTGAGCCACCCAGGTGCCCCCCCCCAAATAATATCACAATAAAAACTACAAAATACTTAGAATCAAATGATCTCAAAAACAATTATATAAAATGTGGTCAAAAACAGCTTTAGCTGAACTTAAATGAGAATTACAGTCTTAAATGTTTTTATTATAAAACAAGAAACACTGAAAATAATTAAGCTAACTAAGTTAAATAACTGAGTTTGAAATACAAGAAAAGATTATAGAAAATACAAATAAATTAATAAAAATATGAATAATACATTAAATACATGAAAAAATACAAAAAAAAAAAAGCAAATGAATGTAAGTAAGCAAAGAAAACTCCCAGAAACTATCAAGAAAACAAAATATAGTCTTATTTTAAAAAATAAGCAAACAATAGCTCAGGGCTTCTGGGGGCTCAATCAGTTGAGTGGCTGACTCTTGATTTAGCTCCGGTCATGATCCTGGGGTTGTGAAGTCTAATTAAGATTCTCTATTCCTCTGTCTCTCTCTCTCTCTCTCTCTCTCTCTCTCTCTCTCTCTCTCTCTCTCTCTCTCTCTCTCTCTCCCTCTCTCTCTCTCTCTGTATCTCTCTCTGTATCTCTCTCTCTCTCATATTTAAATAAGTAAATAAATAAAAACACAAAGTAGATCAATAAAATAGACAAAGAAACAAAACAATAGTAAAAATAGAAAAGAGGATATTATCTCCTGAGAAGAAAAAATAGGAACATTTTATTGCAATAACATGCATACATTCAATAATCTAAATTAGGGGCACTTGGGTGCCTCAGTCGGTTAAGCAGCCAAGTTTGGCTCAGATCATGATCTCGCAGCTGGTGGTTTCCAGCCCCGTGTCAACCTCTGTGCTGACAGAGCCTGGAGCCTGCTTCAGCTTCTGCATCTTCCTCTCTTTCTGTACCTCCCCCACTCACATGTTATCTCTCTCTCTCAAAAACTAAATAAACACTAAAAAAAAATAAAAAGTAATCTAAATTAAATGGGCAAGTGACTAGAAAAGTGCAACTTCAAAAGGAAAGCTATTCTTTTTTTTTTTCTTTTATAGTTTATTGTCAAGTTGGTTTCCATATAACACTCAGTGCTCATCCCCACAAGTGCCCTCCTCCATGTCCATCACCCCCGTGCCTTTCTTCCATCCCCCAATAGCCCTCAGTTTGTCCTCAGTATTCAAGAGTGTCTCATGGTTTGCCTCCCTCCCTCTCCCCAACTATTTTTCCCCCTGTCCCTCCCCCATGGTCCTCTGTTAAGTTTCTCCTGTTCCATTTATGAGTGAAAACATATGGTATCTTCCTTCTCTATCTGACTTAGTTTGCTTAGCATGACACCCTTGAGTTCCATCCACATTGCTACAAATGACCATATTTCATTCTTTCTCATTGCCATGTAGTACTCCATTGTATATATAAACCACATCTTCCTGATCCATTTGTCAGTTGGTGGTCATTTAGGCTCTTTCCATGATTTGGCTATTGTTGAAAGTGCTGCTATACTCTGAATCCAGCACTCTGGACTCTGAAAGTGCTGCTATGAACATTGGGGTACATGTGCCCCTATGCATCAGCACTTCTGTGTCCCTTGGGTAAATCCCTAGTAAGCATGGTATTGGCACAAAAGCAGACACATAGACCAATGGGATAGAATAGAAAACCTAGAATTGGATCCACAAATGTATGACCATTTAATTTTTGACAAAGCAGGAAAGAGTATCCAATGGAAAAAACACAGCCTTTTTAGCAGGTGGTGCTGGAAGAACTGGACAGCAACATGCAGAAGAATGAAACTAGACCACTTTCTTACACCATACACAAAAATAAACTCAAAATGGCTGGAGGACCTCAATGTGAGACAGGAAACCATCAAAACCCTATAGGAGAAAGCAGGAAACAGCCTCCTAGACCTCAACCGCAGCAATTTCCTCCTTGACACATCCCCAAAGGCAAGGGAATCAAGAACAAAAATGAACTATTGGGACCTTGTCAAGATAAAAAGCTTCTGCACTGCAACGGAAACAGTCAAAAAAACTAATAGGCAACCGACGGAATGGGAAAAGATTGTTGCAAATGACATATCGGATAAAGGGCTAGTATCCAAAATCTATAAGGAACTCACCAAACTCCACACCTGAAAAACAAATAATCCAGTGAAAAAATGGGCAGAAGATATAAACAGACACTTCTCCAAAGAGGACATCCAGATGGCCTACAGGCACATGAAACGATGCTCAACATCACTCATCATCAGGGAAATACAAATCAAAACCACACTCAATTCCACCTCACACCAATCAAATTGGCTAAAATGAACAAATCAAGAGACTATAGATGCTGGCGAGGATGTGAAGAAATGGACACTCTCCTACACTGTTGGTGGGAATGTAAACTGGTGCAGCCACTCTCAAATACAGTGTTTAGGTTCCTCAAAAAATTAACAATAGAACTCCTCTATGACCCAGCAATAGCACCGAAAAGGAAAGCTATTCTAACCACACACACCCACACACACACATGCGCACACATGCACCTGTACACACCCTACTAGTCCCCTACAGAGTAAAGACCCTCCCTTGTAAATAATTCACGCCCTCCTGAACATACAGACAGTAGAAGCACAGTCCATTAGGCATATGCTTTCAAGTAACAGAAATAACGATCTTATGCAAACTCTTCTTCAATCTTATGCATTTTTTCCTTGAAAATGAACAATGTAGGAAGATTCCCTAACTCATTTCTCAAGCTTTCCACTCCAAAGAAAGTAAAAATTCTAACTAAAAATATAGCTGTTTAATTCATCTGTGTGTTTTAAAAAATGTATCCTAACCAAATAGTTATCTCCTGGAAGTACAAGTTTATTTGATTTGAGAAAATTAAGTAACACAATGTAGGCAACTAACAAAAGAAAAACTGTGATCATTTTATATATGCAAAATACATTTTATAAAATTAAAACTTTCACAATAAAAACTCAGTAGAGTATGATTAGACATGATGGTCAATAACCTGATAAATGGCATTAGCTAAAAAAAACAAACAAACAATTTTAGTTGTGAAAATGTATGCATTACATCTGGGAGATAAAAGCAAGAATATCTGATAATATCACTACCATGCAACATTATACAGGATATCCTAGCCTATGAGTAATACAGGAAAAATAAATAGAAAAATAAAATTACAAATCACTAGTGCTATTGTTATCAACATTAAAAACTTAAGAGACTCATTAAATAAAATTGATCAAGTTTATGAAACCAGAACTACAATTTGAAATATTAGAAACTTGTAGCAAAAATAACTAAAAGAATGTAATAGAAAAGGAAAATCCCCTCAAAAGTGAAAAATTAGAAACTATACAATTACCTAGAAAATAAATCTATTCAAATGCCTAATACCTTTGGAAAAATTCACAAAATTTAACTGAAGGACATTAAAAAGATAAATGTAAATACAGATGCACTCTGAAGTATCTGAGAGATAACTTCTTATAAAAAAATACACATAACCTAAGATGTATATACCAAATGTAAATTTTCCACAAGAAATAGTGATACAGAAGTTCACTTTGGCAGTTCTGGAGGTATGATTATAGCTACAGTGTGAAGATTTATGACCCGACGTGGAGTTAAACAAGCAAAATTGGTAAAAACTCTTCTCTGTTTTTCCACCAAAAGAAGAGGAAAAGGTGAGGATGGAGGAACCCCAAAATCTCCTCCAGGTACTATTGCAGGAAAGCTCATTGCCAGTAACCTTCCCCCAAGTGGGGGTCCCCAAAATCACGTGCCCTGTTGAAGAGTTTTAAGTGAAGTTTTTCTGCATCCCTGTGAACTGAAAAGGGCACGTGACTGATATGAAAAGAGACGGTTGTAAATAGTGTAGCACGGGTGAGCCACAACGCAGGACAACCTCAGGGTCTGAGTTCTTGGATGCCCTGTTGGTGGAAGTCCATGAGGCACGCATCCACCACCGGTGAGTTTGGGAACTCTAATGCCAGGTAGTGTTGCCCTTGTCATTTCAAACCCTTTGGAAAGTAGCTGGGTCTATAAAGAAATGTTGACACCGTATAATAAATGACTGATCCAAGTTCCACCTTGATTATAGGGCAGAATTCATACCATGGAACATGCTGCTTTAAATATAAAACTGAAAGATCTATGCTTGTTCTTCATGCTCACTAGCTAATCAAGGTATTGGGCCCTTAAATGGACATTTCTGTTTTAGGGACTTCTTGTAAACACCTATCACGACTACAAGAAATACATCTCAAAGCTTATATACTCTGTTAGATCTTTCAAGACCTCAGTCTTTCTTCACCAAATACACAAACCACTGATCTGATTGAAGATGCTCAGTAGTGAGCAGTTTCCAGTCACCGTTGCTCATATCATCCCCCAGTCGGCTTTGAAACACACAAAAGCGTAGTCTACACATTTCATTCAGGAATGATCCTGGTGTCTCATCGCCATGGCCTTCATCTTTAGAAAACCCAAGGCTGTGAAAGAGTTCATGAATAAATAAGCTGTATATCAAGTAAAAGAATAGATTACCCATCTCAGACTTGACCGGGTGGAGTTCGAATCTCTAACTCCTTCGTAACATCCCGACCAGGTGGTTTCCAAGGGCTGCCAGTAGGTCAGGCAATCTCCTGTTTCAATTTACAGATGAAAATTAAATCAGTCCTATACATTTAAATATAGAAGAATTCTCTTTCTTCCTCACAAAGGTATTCTTTTTCTTTCTGTATAACAGGTTGAAAGATGGAGAACTCCATATTCATTTGGATCCCCCTTCTCCACCGGGCCCTTCCTCCTCATTCTGGTTATTTGTGCTGACAGTTAGACCAGTGAGGCTTGTTTTATGGTAATACTCCGACAGTCATATTTTCTCCAGGCAGAGTCATCTCCACTCCATTCATTCCCTGGCTGTGTTTGAAATTTGAATTTTGTCACTCTGCCTTCCAAAGGCAATGGACTGGGAGAGCTCAGGCATGTTAGATAATGGAATACATCCTGCTAATCTTTGATAAAAAACTATAATCCTATATAACATGGTGTCAGTCTGCTTTTTTCATTCCTTCATTTTTAATCTGATGAAGAATGGATCAGCACACTTAACTGATCATAACGTATAAATGTGCTTTGGAAATCTTATAACTTGAGTGATAAATACCATAACTTAACCAATACTTTTTGGACATGTGGCAATGAAATCATTATTTGCCTTTTGTATAGTTTTGTTCACTCTGCTCCCAGCCTTTTCTGTTGACAGAGTAGCGGTTGCTCAGGTATGTATCTGATTCAGGTGATGTGACACTGAAAGCTGAATGTCAACGCCAACAGTTAGCCCTTCACCTCCTTCCAAAACCTCTGCATTCAATACCAGTATTAAGAAAATAAAATCGAGGTTTTAAAAGAGAAAATGTAAAATAAACACCTCTTAGTCATGGCTCCAAGTAAAACCCAGAATCTAAAATCCTTAATCTGAATACCACAGCCATTATTAACCTGCTAAATTCTCAGTAAAGGACTATTTAGACAATACATTGTAGTTACTAAAAGGAAGCTGCCTTTTCCCCAAGGCTTATGTGGCCTTGTCTCCTGGTTTATAAATCCAGATCACATATAACTGTTAGTACTTTTCTTTTCCAATGGAGGCAGAAAGAACAGGGTACAGTCTTAGGCGGACTACCGTTTTTCCACTAGCAGGGATGTTACCCTGTTCTTACTCTGCACTTTGCAAAGCATCTCACATTCTAGAATAAATTCCAGTTTAAGTTTTCCCCATCAACTACATGAATTAGAAGAAAAACATTAAACACAAAAAACGTACTGCACCTGTTATGTTCAATACGTAATCATTGATCTCATCCGTAAAATGATCCAAAGTCTTCCTGTGTTGCCTCATTGTAGACTAGAGAATTCCACTCTGTGCCATTGACCTCTGGCAGAGCATTTGTTTCATTTAGGTAGAGTGAACAATCAGGATTGTATAGCATTTTAGTAACTTATAAATAATTGAGATTCTCAGGTGCTTCCATGGCCCTCCAGAGACTACTGGACGCAGGTTGTGGTTCCAATTTATTTATTTTCTCACTGTACAGTGAGAGTGGGCAGGATGGGTGAGCTGTGGGCCTTCCACGGGGCACAGGTTAACTACATTAAACAGGGATGGGGGCCACCAACCTGCAGTTAGCGTGTGATGTGGGATCGGCACACTCAGACAGGTTTTCTTCTGTATTTCCAATGGTTTTTACAGCTAGAACCCAATTAATTCGACTTATTGTGCTTCACCATAGAGGAGAAGTATCATTCCAGAAGAATTTTTCCTGTCTTTTGGGGAACTTTTTCCTAATATTTGTGATTCCTATGTATCTATGGTCAAAATAGTAGGTGGATCAGTTGCTATGACTTATTTTTTACTCTGAGACATATCATTTCTATAAGCCACTTATCCTGGTTACTGTATGGAAAAATGACTGTCAGGTAGTAAAGCAGAAGAAAGAGATCAGTTCAGTGTGATGCAAATGGAGGTGAGAATCTATGGTTGGATGGTGATGATTTGCAATCAGGTAGTAGGAGTAGAAATGACAAACAAATGAATGAATCCCTGCTACATTGTTGAGGTGCCCTTCAAAGTATCTGCCAACCAATGAAATGTTTGCTTTAAGAATGGGTTACATGAATGATACTTCCTGTGATCTGACCCAAGCATCTTAATAGATGGTGACATCATTTGCTGAAATCAGAAGATTTGAGGAAGGAAAAGTCTTTGGGAATATGGAAAGAAATCAATTATTTTGCTTTGGAGAAATGAAGTCCAAGGCATTTACATGGTGTCCATGTTCAGACATTGAGCAGGCAGCGAGAAACATGAACTTGATGTATAGACTAAGGATGGAGATATAACATTAGGAATCACCAGAAACAAGACGGAACCTAATGCCATTTGGCAAGGATGCATATGGGAAAGCATGTGGATAAATAAAATGTGATACTGAGACTTCCCTTTCCCCACCAAATCCATCCTTTACTGATAAACCTGGAGTGCAAAAGGATTGAAAGCCTGCTCTCATGTTCCCACGCATCAACTTAGAGCAATCTGAGTACTCACTTAGATATCCACACACCAAAAGCTGTCTGTGGCACATGGCTTATTTCAGCTCACATTTGGAGTGAGCAATAGCAGTCAAATGAATGAATGGAATTGCAGGCATTTCTTCACTATCTGAAGCCTGGGATATCTTTGATTTGAAACCATTTTAGCACCTCCATAAATAGCTCTCACTAGTCACATCTTTGTAGAGTTTTAGGAAACACCTAAGACACCCAAGAGTCTCACTTTCACACCCACACAGTGTGGAAATAACCAAAATATCAGTTATATGTGACAAACAGCAGTTTATAATCTAAGATCCAATTACGCTAATACAAAATTTTGCCACAAAACATGTGTGTCAAAATCAAGCATACATTGTAAAGTCTAGACTTGAATTTTCATGGCCAGCTGCAGAAAATTATTGTGATTTAGGGGGAAAAAACAAGATATAAAGAGAGTGAAACAAAAAAAAATTCCAGATTTCAGAGTCGTCACAGCATTATTTCCTTGCCAACCTGTACAGTTAAAATGAGTTACCTGAGCTGTTGCTACAAGGTTAAGCTCAAGATATAATGGTTAGGGAGTGAATTCTAGAGTAGGATGCCTGTGTTCAAGTTTCAGCTTTGACAAATATTTGAAATACATGCTTAAACAGATTGCCTAATTTCTTTCTTTTCTGAATTGCTCATCTTTGCAATAGTTATGGTAACAACTTATAATAGTTATGATAAGAACGTCTAAACACCTGTCTCCATGCAAAATTTGCCCATGGAAACACAGCTGTTCAACAGTGAACATGAATGCATGTTCTCTCTTGACCATCCCAAATATGCCATAAATCCATCATTTCTCTAAGACATAACCAGAATTTATTTTGCTTTTACCTTTCATGTCTTCTTCTAGCTTGAGATGTCAATTCTAAAACCCTCAGTAAAGATTTAAGTGTGCCAAACAAGTGTCCCTGCATAAAAGGGGAAATTGTGGGGGCACCTAGGTGGCTCAGTCAGTTAATCATCTGGCTTCAGCTCAGGTCATGATCTCACAGTTCGTGGGTTCGAACCCTGCATCGGGTTCTGTGCTGACAGCTAGCTCAGAGCCTGGAGCCTGCTTCACATTCTGTGTCTCCCTCTCTCTCTGACCCTCCCCTATTCCCACTGTTTCTCTCTCTCTCTCTGTCTCTCAAAAATAAATAAAGAACATAAAAAATTTTTAAAAAGGGGAAATTGTGTTTAAATAACTTCTATTTTACACAAAGATTTTCTTAACATAATCACGCTTTGTATATAAGACTATGGTTTACATAACACTCCTGTGCCAGGCATTATTCTAAGTGCTTTGTAAACTTTATCTCATTTGATTTTCACCCCATGAGATTGGCCTGGACTCTTAATATCTCTGCTGTGCTACCTTTGATTGCAAATGTAGGACATTGTACATTTATTTAAAATACTTGGTGAAAAATAAGACTTGTAGCCTACCATATTTGATATTTCCTCACACTCATGGAAAGTTTGTGAACTGATACTGTATCTATCACAAAACAAATTAACAATTTAGTGATTCCAAGATGACCCATCTAATTCTAAAACCCAGCCTTTCCTAAACTAGACACATTTTGGGCTGTAGTGTATGTATTGAGTGAGCTCTCATCGTGAGCAGTGCTCTAAGGAACTGCGTTTGGGAAATGCTGATTCAGGTTCTCATCAGGGCAGGTAGAGTCTATTTTCTTTTGTAGAAATATTTTGAGAAGGAAAGATTGAATTGTATTCAATTTCATTCATGTGAAATCAGAGGAAAGATCTTTTTAAGGGGTCCATTTCATGTGTAGAAGAGGTTTCAGGTGTTTCTGGGAGTGGAGATTAAATTGTTGGTCAACTTATTAACTTAGTTAACTGGATACTAGCAGGTTTCTGACAACGTTCATGCTGTTGATGATTTGCAAAGTATGGTGAAGACTGTCCTTAAATACCATGTGTAGTCTATGTTCCTTCTATGTATTCTGTTTACCCCTCAAAACTCAGGGGATCTTGCAACAAAGCCCCCACCAACACACATACACAATAAATAATCAGCCTGTGTCTCTGACCCTTCTTCCTACACTACCACTGGCATTATTATACTTATAAGGTGACTATCTTTAAATAGGATGAGGGTATCTCTCAGGTACGTTACAGTACTATAAACATTTAGACATACAGGAAACATGTAAACATATAGTATTCCAAACAGTGACCATCTGCATGCAAAGTATGAGCACGCAATACCTGCTCTTAAACATTAGTTCATCCAGTGGCAAAGTGACACTGAAATATCAGGTATACTATCTTGTTTGGTCATTACACCGATTTCTCAGGCTAAGAATTATTAGCTTCCCATTACATATGAAAATAAAGAGTCCCAGAAAGAAATTGCAAAAGGACCCAAATCATAAATAAAACCAGGTCCAATGCTTGGTCTTCTACAAGCAGCCTTTAGCTAGAGCTCTATAGCAAAGACCTTTCCCTGTAACAATTTCTTTAATGTTTAGGATTCTGTGGGTGTCCAAACAGATAGACTTGAGCTTCTGTGTGCTGGATGTCTCTGTCAGAGCAATCCCATATGACTCTTATAGTTTATTAAAATGTTGCTGGCTGAAAGACATCGTATTTGAGTCTATCATCCAGACCTAGTAATATCTTCCATTGAAATGATGAATTTAGTGGGATGCTATCAACTCTAGCTTGGACAGGGTTTGGGGGCAAATTGCTATATTGGCTTAAGCAGAGGAGAGATATGGGAACAGAGAACAGATACATCTTATTGTTAGTGGCACATTCTAAACACCAGGGCAAAAATTCTCAATTAAAAGTCTGTGAGTGACCTTGGATTTATTGGCTTTCTAAAATAAAAGACAGCCATTGGGAGAATGCAGGAAGGCATTTTTCTGGGGACTAAGCTAAAGCTTTATTCACTTTTGGGTTCCATGACCCCAAAAGTACCATCCACTGATGGGGAAGAGACACATTTAGCCACTCCTTTTTTCGCACACCACACCTATTCTGGTCCTGACCATTAGAGTGACATATACATGTCAAGTGCATGGGCACACAGTTATCAGACCAAGAATTAAGGAAAAAGGTCTCTGTGGGGGAGAGAGACTATGGCTACTCCTATACTTCCAGTTATGTTTTCTTTTCTTATTAGATTTTTCCCTCTCTTTTTTTGTTTCTCTCTGTGAAGAGTGTGTTGGAAAATTGGGCTTGTTCAGTCTATCATTTAAGACAACCTGTCTGCTGTAGAAAAATTCTGGGATAGGCTGGCTAGAGAAGTTCTGCTTTGGATAAATGGAAATTCTCTTGGGGTTTGATCAGGTTGTCCTTAGATTCATGCCTCTGTCTCTGTCTCTGTCTCTCTCTGACAGAAGATAGTAACTGCTAAAATAGAGGTCAAGTTAGAGGTAAAGTCCTTGTTTCCTATACTTGTTTTAGCCCATGGGCTATGGTCAAAAGTCCAACAGAGAAATGTGGAGACAAATTCTCCAATATTTAAGGAAGGTGTGAGTTTAATTGGATGCTTGTCCCCTGCATATCTCCCTTTGAAGCCATGGTAGCTTGAACACCTGGAAAAGAACTCATGATCTCAGATTCTTGTCACCTCTGCCATCTTTCCACCACTGAGACAGGAAGATCAATGATGACTATTAAACTGGTCATGTGTGGGGAGGGTTGAGTTGCTGGCGGTGTGGCTTAACAAGTGTGGGGCTCACATTGACCATCTGAGAGGAAGGTATGTCCTGTGTTAAAGGCAGACACAGGTCACCAAGGAAGACAGGAACTCAATATGAGAAAAGGACTAGTCTAGGACACAGCCACTTTCCAGCTTCCACTTAGAGGTTAATTAAGAAAGTCTCACAGGCCCCTGGGACAAACCAATGGGGAATTAATTTTATGTCTTTGGACACAATTGATTTTTAGGAAGCCACAAAATTGATGCCTATCTGTTAGAACATCATGGTCGGAATTCCTTTTCTGTAGATGGCATTGTTGGACTCTGGTGGCAGCAAGGTAGCAAAGTCAAGTTAGGATTAGTAGCATTAACGGAAGAAGAATCAAGGTCACAATGTCAGTCAAATAGAAAAACAAAATTTGCAGCAAGTTTAACTAAAATAATAAAATCTGCTATCCATTTCAAAAGACCCAGCAGTGGCTAATTGGTCCTCTGAGATGAGAAAAGAAACCTTATTGTGGGCCTTCCGGGAGCAATGAGTCGAAGAACATCATGTGGACCATTTTCACTCACCCATTATTGAAAAAGGGAAGCTACCCCAGGTTTGGGCATAGAAGATACAGGAAGCGGGCAGAGAGAATTCAATGGGCTGAAGACAGAAGCAAAGACAAAAACTAAGAATGGCTTCAGGGTAACAACTTGGTGATTGGAAGCAGACTCATTGATTTTCTCAGGGTCTTCAGTCACTCGGGAAAGTATAACTTATACACAAAAACACGAAATGAGCACTTGTTTGCATGTAGTTTGGAAATGGAATCAGGTGGGTGGGTTCCCTGCTTAGAAATAGTATTTCAAACATCTATGTGGTAAAGTATCACACAAATGGCATCTGTGAACTCTTTTTTCTTCCACTTAAATAGTCTGAGATAAGGAACAGAAGAGGTTTAATATGCTCAGTGTAAGTGAATATTAGGAGCACGATTGCTCAAGTTAATATTTTATATGCAATTAGAAGTTACAGAAGGATTCTTGCGACCTTGTGGTTTGGAGTTTAAGAACAAAAGGCACATGATGCTGAGTACTCAAAACCACAGGGGGTGAAGAGAAATCATCAATTGAGGACAAATAGAGCTGTCAGAGGGTCCCACAGTCAATTTCCAGGCATCTTTTTCTGTATGTCTGACCTGGACCCAGTTGCTTGAATCTTTTAAGCATATGCTTTTCTCCCTTTAAGTGAGGATAATTACAATTATTTCTATGTCGTAGGGCTTTTGTGAGAGACCATGAGATAATGTGTACCATGTGCTCAGCACAGGACCCGGCATGCCACAAGTGTCCTTTAAATGACAGCTGCTGTGGCAAAGGCTACTAGTTGCTTTTCCAACATACATGCTTCCCATTTTTTTTGTACTAACAGAATCACAGTTTTGTTGGGAGTTGTATTATGCTCACTGAAAACTGTTTTCCAATCTATTCTGCAGATAAAGGGAACTGTATGAAACAGATAAGGACAATGAAATGCCATGGCATCAATGAAACCCTTTGCCCCTTTGCCTTTACTCCTTCTTTTTGGCTGGAATCACAACTATGTTGCCTGAACATTAGCAGCCATCTTGTGCCCATGAGACCACCTGGAAGACGGAAGTCATGTGCTAAATACAAGGAAGCAGAAATACTGAGAAACTTTAGGTCCCCGATGATAGCATATAGCTGTTGTAATATCCTCGATTGCCCATCTGTGATAGTTAATTTTATGTGTCAACTTGGCTAGTTCATAATAGCTAGATAGTTGGGCCAAAATTATTCTAAATGTTTTTGTGAAAGCATTATTTTACGCAAGATTAATGTGTAAATCAGTAGACATTGAATAAAGCAAATTGTCCTCCATAATGTAGGTGAGTCTCATCCAATTAGTTGAAGCCTTCATAGAAAACCACTGACTTGCCCAGGAAAAGAAGGACTTATGCCAGAAGGCTGTCTCCAGACTCAACCAGAGGCTCTCCTATGGGGGACTTTCTATATATGTATACTTACATCTCTATTTATCTCTCTCTCTATCTAATTTATATCTATCTATCTATATCTATGTCTATATCTATCTACCCATCCATGTTATTGACTACGTTTCTCTGGAGAACACTGGCTAATACACTCATTAAATAAAATTAAAACTTAATTTAATTAAACACCTATTTTCTAGGTTTCTGTTACATGTACAGTTCTTTTCCATACGTGGACCATTTTTACTACTTGTTGCAATGCTATCATTATCATCATTCTGTGTCAAAAGGCACAATTTGTTTCCATGCCTAAATTCTGTTGAGCATAAATTGTCTTCAAATTTGAGACTGACCGTCGAAGAAAGAGGTAGAAACAATTTAAAAAAAAAAAAAGAAGTGAGATTTCACATTTAATTTCCAAGAAGCACTTATTATCACTGAACTTTTCATTTGAGTCCACTAGTACTCTGAAGTCATGTCTGAAGACAAGAGGATAATACTTACGTGATAAAGGGTACCAGTCACTGAGGAGGAGACATGTATTCTCACTGTGACCAGCCCAGTAACTCTCCTACATGGAATGCTGCGTTAGCAATGGTCAGGCAAAGCTAAGATGCTCATGGAGATCTTTGCACTTTAGATCTACCAACATAGCTCAAATGCAATGTTGCTGACCACATTGCATACTCTACCAATTTAATTAGGGCTAAATCAAAAAAATGCTATCCAAATATTATTAATCCTCAGGTCGATTTCTTTAAGCACAGTTTTACAGATTTGCACAGCATAGGTGATATTTTTTTAAATGACTTTGTTCTGGAAGCTTCTGTGGTGAAAAGTTCCGCTCATATATACCCTCTTTCTACTTCATGATCTTTGAGTGGGGCCTCCTGGAGTTCTGCCTAGTCAGGATTAAAATTTAAAAAAAATGTCTGGGGCACCTGGTTGCTCAGTCAGTTGAATGTCAGACTCTTGATTACAGCTCAGGTCATGATCTCACAGTCTGGTCCGTCGATTCAAGCCCCATGTACGGCTCTGAGCTCAGAGCATGGAGCCTGCTTGAGATTCTCTCTCTCCCTCCCTGCTCACTTGTGTATGTGCTCTCTATCTGTCTCAAAATAGACATCAAAAAAAAATCCCCAATCTATAGATTACTTTGAACATCTATGCCCCTGTTCAGTCTCCAACCATTGGAAAGATTAGACTCATGCTTTTTTATCTTGATCCCAATTCAATTTCATGTTTACCATATATCTCATTCTATTTATTATGACCTCTAGATATTATGTCCAAGTTGTACTGAGCTTCAAAGGCATTTTTTGCCATTTTCATATATTCATCCATTTGTTTGTTTATTTTTAATGACAGCAACAATGTACACCTCATAAGATTATGCTCATCATTTTAAATCCTACTTGTTGAAAAGGCATCCTAATTGCTCCATGGAGGAATAATTAAGCCTATCAAGGATACAAGAATGCATTGTGACCTACTCCTGTGAAGGACAAGTGGACCATAAATTTGCCAGTGATGGATACTAGTGATGGGTTTTGATTCTTTACATCAATTCCATCCTTCTGTTTTTGAATGATAATGTGAAAGGTGGTTCATCTGAAACCTTGTTTTTCTTCTTTTTTTCCTTCTGGTTCATCATATGTTGAAGAATACCTTAAGGAGTAGATTTTATGCTTGAATATTTTAATGATCTTATCAAAATACCTGACCCATTATCATATAGAACCGCAAAGATGCCATCCTTGAAGGTTACAGGAACATTCATATCATTATGTTACTTTGTGATAACATATGGAATAAACATATGAGGATATTAAAATGATATTCACAGAGATGCATCCATCCAGACAGATTTCTTATACAAAATACTCCATGCCATTAATTTTAAGGTATGTTGCTAAAGCTTAGTTTTATGATATTCTAAAACACAGGAGCCTAATAAGTTACTTGGTACATTTAATTGAGGAATTAGAAAGAGTTGTTTTCGGTTTGAACATAAAGTTAAAAATTTAGTTTTCTACTAGCTCATCTTGGAGGGCATTGAGAAAACAGCAAAAACAAAAGAAAAATTCATTTTCAGTGAAACAAGGAGACAGCTGGGAAGCCAGACACCAAAACAGATGGAGCGGCTACCAGGAAAGATACGGATGGAGCCAGAGCCCAGGAAACAGTGGAGCTAATACACCAGTAGAGAAGACTCCCTCCTGATGGGTCCAAGCAAAGAAAGAGGACGCACAGCGATAAGAAGCAGAGGAGCGAAGCACAATTTATTTGCAAAAATACCGTGCTCCCAGTGCTGGCTAGTTCTGAAAAACAAAAGAAGTTGAAAAAATAGAGTTTTCATGAGAGGAAAAAATAAAGCCATTTCACAGAAATGGTACGATGTCCATGACAGTAAGTGAAAAGCAAGGTTTTACATTACGGTTTTTCACAGTGAGCTATTTATCTCATTTAAATAGGTGTAAGAAAAAAACATGATCAAACTCGGACAGAGAAGCAGATCTAAGAAAAGAAACAAACAATAATGAGGAAAACTCCAATTAGCTTGGAACCTGTCCAGGCAAATCCCAAAATAAATCACTAGCAAGTGGCTGCTGGAGAGTGAGGGGATGGAAAGATGGCTTCTTTACATGGAGTATAGGTACAGATATTACATGAAAAAAAGGGGGCGCGGGAAGGGAACAAAAAATGACAGATTGTTTGCAACCTATAGTCTTGCCACTGTGAACGGTGAAATAAAATGGAGTCACTCAGTCAAGGGGTTTTGAAGTGGAACCAGGAGGCCAGTCAAGAGGTAGCCTTAATTTTTATTTTTGATGTTTATTTATTTTTGAGAGAGAGAAAAACAGAGTGCAAGTGGAGAGAGGCAGAGAGAGAAGGAGACACAGAATCTGAAGCAGACTCCAGCTGCTAACAGATGCAGGGCTTGAACCAACAAACCAAGAGATTATGATCCGAGCCAAAGTTGGATGCTTAACTGACTGAGCCACCCAGGGTCCCCAGGAGGTGAGTCTTATACATATGTCTTTACCAAATGGAACCATGAACTTGACTCTGCACAGATAACTGTAACTTGCTACAGTAACATACTTTTGCTTAATGAGAGCTTCAGCAACCAATTATATTTATTTTGAGGTGTGATGGAAAATAAGAATATATATTGATTTTTAGTTTACTGAATACTTACTGAACTTGTAAAATAATTGTACATAAGAAAGAATGTCTTCAGCTCTCTTTCTCTGAAGGCAATAGAAAGGTGTTTTTAAGACCGAGGATTCTAACACTGCACTGCCTGAGTTCATGACCAGCTCTGTCATTAGCTCTGTTCCATTTCTTGAACTCTGTGTCTCCGTTTTCTCACCGGTAACATGGAGAAATTATACTAACCTACATTATAGGTCTGTTGCGAGAATTGACTAAGTTAATATAGATGCAGCCCTGAGAGTATTCTCTAGTACAAACTAAATTTTCATTGAGCATTCCCTATTGTCATTATTTCTAATGTGAAGATAATCTTTAGTCTTTTTATAATAGTTGAATAAGTTAGAACTCTATCCTGGAAGTCGTGGCCCCTCTTTGCCATATATAAAAATCAAACTGTAAATGTGGAAGGAGAATAATCTCATAAAATTTGCTATCACAGGATCTGATAGAAATTCTGCAGGGCACATGATTCAGTTTTGCTTAGATCCATACATGCATTTATTCATTCATTACGTGATTTGAGTTTTGTCACATCAGTTTGCAAAGAAAAAATTTATTCTTAGTAAGGAGTTTTACTTAAACATGCAAAAAATGTAAAAGGAAATCAATGAGGTTTACAATCGATGGTGTGGTTTTCTTCATGAGGTATTCCTTTCACACTGTAGATATGGAATGGATACATTCGACTACCAAGCTCTAGAGAAATACGTAGCAAACAATTGCATAACAAGTTCATAAACTAATTTCATAAACTAGTATATTTAATATAAACTATTGATTTGACTCATTCGTGGAGCCCAGCTACATTGTATATTACAGATTTCTGCCCATAAAGAACCGTGGAGGGACACATTTACATTTCGTTTTAGTCTGAAACATCCCAAGTCAAGTCAGGCCCTCACTATTCCCTCTTGTTTGACACATTAAAAAAAAATGTATTTTTGAATTATCTCTTGAGTTCGATGACTCTCCCTTGACTTATTACTGGAGCAGTCTCATCATTCAGGCATGGAACTGGCTGTACATATGTGAGTGGTGGATCTTTCTTCAAGTGACTGTGGAAACTTGGAAAGACAATACTATTGGAGTCAGGTGTTTCAATCACCTGTAACCTCAGAGTTGTTTTTTCTTTTTTGTTGTATGCCTCACCCTCAATAAAAGCCTCATAGAAATATACCAATGACTTCCTGTTGGTACCAATGAATAGAATGAAAATTACATTTTTAATCTAAAAACTTGGTCCCTGGATTCACAATTAAACCTGTGATTTTCCTACATTTGGCATTATCATGGGAGTCCATCCCTTACCCAGTTTGCCACCGATCACTGGTTTAAGAAGTCCAGTCATGTAATAGTGTATTATTTTAAAACAAATTCTCCTATGTTAAAAATAAAATAAAAAATGTCATTTCTTCCTCATTCATTATGATTGGAGAAAAGTACAAATGAAGATACCAATTGATGATCATGCTATAGTCAAGAATTGGCATTATCAATTAATTTTATTGATATTAACACAATTATTGTAATAAACACTATTTTTCTACTTCAGATCAGATAACTGTGACTCAACAGCAGGAATGAGCAGTGCAGTGGGCCCAAGAGCCAGTTTTCATGCCTAAAATGGCCAAAGATAAGGAAATAAGGATGCTGAGAACCATGGGACAACTGAAAAAGCTTTCAATTCACTATTCCAAATACCTGGTTCCTGTGCCTATCCCATCATTTCTTAACGGCATGAGTTTAGTCAATTTGCTTCTTTCATTCCTCTTTAAAACTGAATTACTGCTGACTTTATTACTGGGATATTGTGGTAGGATAATGAGATTTTTTCTAAAGCAGCTTTACTGAATTAAGATACTTACAATAAAATTTACCCATTTTGCATGTATATTTGATGAGTCTTAACTTGTTTATAGTGTCACATAATCATCATCCAGTTATAATATAGATCATTTCCATCATCCCCAAATTTCCTTCTTGCCCCTGTTTGGTGGATCACCTCTCCCCACGCCCAGTGCTAGTGAACCACCTTTCCCCACGCCCAGCCCCAGTTGACTGGTGATCTGTTTTTCCACCACTGGAGCTCTGTCTGTTCTAGAATTTCACTCACATGGGATAATTTACTATAGAATTTACTGTGTCTGGTTTCTGACATTGACCATAATGTTTTTGCGATTGTGGTTTTGTATAGTAGTGGTTTCTCTATCTAATTATCTATCAGTTTGATGTTTATTTATTGCCAGGTATCCTATTGTATAGATATACCACCACTTATGTACTTGTTAATTCTTGATCACTGAAAGTTGTTTCCAGTTTGAAGCTATTATGAAGAGCATTATATTATGTCTTTTGTTAGACATGTATTCATTTCTCTTGGTTAAATAATTGCAAGCATGGATACTGGGTTTCATGATAAGGGTGTTTACATTTATAAGAAACAAAGGAACTGTTTTCTAAGGTGGATCTGTCATTTGGATTTCCACTAGCAATGTAAGAGTCTTATTTTTAAGTGCTCACATTCTCAAAATTTGGTTTAAAAAAAAACTATTGTGGGGCTATAGTGTTCTCTACTTTTGGTTTTAATCACTCCTACCACTAGAGATGTGGAAGATGTGTGTATTTGGCATTTGTGTAGTCTCTTTGGCAAAGTATCTGTTTAAATAACTGAACATTTGTTGGATAGTTTGTCTTATTATTGAGATGAAGTGTTCTTCATACACTCAAGACAGAAATCCTTCATCAAATGTACATTTTTTGTGACTTTTTTTAATTTTTAAGAATCTAGAACACACCTGTGCATTGCAGATCTTCAACAAATACCAAGATGATCTGATTTTGAAGGAACTTGAATCTGAAAGGATCTGACTCCAAAGTCGTCCCAACACACTTGACAAGAACTATTTATGAGGATATGGTTGCAATTGCTTCAACGCTGTTTAATGTGCCTAGTTATGAAATAATTCCTCCGATTTGTTGTTGAATCAAACTTAGAATTAAAATATCTTTATCTTGGCCCACATTTCATGAAACTCTAGAGGAATGTTTTTACCGCTATCCATTATCATCAAGGGTACACACTGTCACATCCAACATTTGCAAAACTTTTGTTGTGCCCCTTATTTAAATCTCATAACATTGTTGTATAAAAGAGAAGCAAGTGATATAGCTTTTAACAGCCCATATTCTGGAGTCAGACAGGCATGTTTGGTTCTGGTACCACCAGTTAGTAGCTCTGTGAAAATTTACTTACTCTAGCAAAGCTTTAGCTCCTTATTCTTCAAAATGAAGAAACAAATACTTCTAACCTTATAGGGTCATTGTGGAAGATGAGATATGACACATGTGAAACAGCATGATGTTTGCCTGTGCAAGTGTGTAAGCAAGTGCATAAAGCTGTTTAGGGGATTATTTAGAGAATTAGTGTCAGCTTCCATGAAAATGTAAAAGTCTGATGTTACTATAAATTACCTGTAGACCTGAGCAGGCAGGCAACAAAATACAAACCGTGGCCTTCATTTCTGCAGCATTATAATTGTTACAAAATGTCTGAGATTTTATGGTTTCATGACATGCAAATTAATTTATCAAGCCTCTTAGATCTCAAATGAGCTGTGGTGTCACCTCTTGGGGTATTAGGTCAGTGGTCTTAATAACTTATCTAATTCCTCATTTCTGTATAGTATGCTGTAGCTGCTTTTATTTTCTGTGAAAGAGAAAGAAAGAAGAAAGAAAGAAAGAAAGAAAGAAAGAAAGAAAGAAAGAAAGAAAGAAAGAAAGAAAGAAAGAAAGAAGAGAGAAAGAGAGAGAGAAAGAAAGAAACATGAGAACAAAGAAAGACAAGAAAAGAGTGAGGGAAAAGGAGGGAATAGGGAAAGAAGATGAAAGAAAGAAAGAAAGAGACAAAGAAAGATGAAAGAAAGAAAGACAAAACAGTAAAAAGGAGAGGTGTAGGGAAGGAAGAAAGGAGGGAGGAAAGGAAGGAAAGAAAAAAGAAAGGAAAAGAGTGAAATAAGGAAGGAAGGAAAGAAGGAAGGGTAAAGGAAGAAAGAGTGAGAGAGAGAGAAAGGTAAAAGGCGAGAACTAATGTCATTTTCTAACATTTCCGATATTGTTTTAGATTTTAGCTAATTTAAGTAAAGTAGAGGGAATTATTCCTTGGGGATTATTATGGGCACATGCACAGAGCCTAGAGCAAGGGAGTCGGGGGGATTGTGAATATCAGTGTGAGCTCCCTATGTTATGCAGAAACACAAGAGCAGTGTCTACACATAGGTGGAAAACTAGACTTCACGGTCAAGGGCTCGCACTGTGGGCAATATTTTTGAAGAGCTAGGTTTACCTGGGTTATGTACTTTTGGAATGTGGATTGTGATTACAGGTAAAGTTCAAGAGATATTTCAGTAAAAATATCGGGACAGTTTTTGTAATTTAAAATAGTTCATGGAACAGATTAAAACTTTTAACTAAGGATAAATTTATGTGTATATACATAGGACTGTAAAATGTGTAAAACACTAAGATACAAGTATCTTAGTATTATGTGTGTGTGTGTGTATACATATATATATGATATTTAATAATGCACACTGCATGCATGTTCCTCCCTTATGTGCCTGAGGTTAAATATCAAGCCCACCACTAGAATACTGGGAATATCTTTAGTGTAATGAGGAATTTGGGCCCAGACCAGCCCTCTTCTATTCTCGTCTAGTTCTGGGCCCCTCCTACCTGCTTTTATATCCCTTTCTGATTCAATCTCCTCCCTTAATGTCCAGACTTTTTCTCAGCTCAGTGCTAATACATTATGGCATCCATTCTCAGGTCCGAGAGCTAAAATGCTCCCAAGTTAAATTTTGAACGCACATAGACTTTATCAGCAGTATTTGCAATGTGCAGGGACATTTATTTCTCTTTCCTTTTGCTTGAATGTCCTTAAACGTTACACTGCTGGGATGTTTTGTAAATGCCCTCAGGAAAAATGTCTGGCTCAAAATTTCCATGAATTCCTGTCTGCAGCTGAAATGGCAGAATTTTTAGAGCTCCGTGGCTTCAGGCAAGCAAAGAAAAACTTTTTCCAACTAGTTTTCTCTTCAAATGCTCCATCCAAATAAACACGGTAGGTTTTTTTCTTTTCTTTTCTTTTCTTTTTATGATTGCGTCCCATTAACCCTTCCCTTTCCGCCCACCCAAAGTATCTCGACTACTTAAGGGCCTCATGTCTAATCGTTGGGGGTGCATCTGAACAATGGCACTGTTTCCTTCATCCTGAGTCCTCAGGGACAACCTGGTTCTTTTCTTTTCCCACTTTTTTATTTTTTAATTGGGGAAAGAACACTTAATAGGAGATCCTCCTTCTTAACAAAATGTTAAGTGAACAACATAGTCACGTTCAGAATAGCCACACGGTTCTACGGCAGATCTCCAGAATTTATTTTTCTGTGCAGAAAGGGCACTACTTATCTTTGGAACAGCCCGTTTCCCCTCCCCACCTCCTTCCCCCGCTCCTGGCGGCAGCAGCTCCTCCACTTCCTGCTTCTATGAGATTGGCTGTTTTTGAAACCTCATGATACTGGAATCAGGCAGTAATCATCTTTGTATATCGGTTTATTTCCTTTAGCATAATGCCCTCCGGGTTCGTGGTGTTTGTTATTTCTTTGTTTTCCGATGTATGGATGGAGAGGAAAGTTCTGCAGCCATCTGTCCTGTGGGTCTGCCAACATATTGTCTTGGTCAACATTGTTTTTTTGCGCATCGGTACGCGGGCCTCCTACTGGGCACCTCATTGGGTGTAAAGCTCACCTATTTCTCTCTCAGGTGTTTGAGAAGAGGGAATCAATGCTTGGGTCAAAGTTCTAAAATGGAAAACGTTCACACCAAACAGACAAACAAACCTGGATTCGGCCCAGTATAAATGACAGCCTGAAATAAGTCATAAACCAAGGATGATCGGAATGTAAATGTTTTCTTCTTCTCTCCAGCCACTTCTTTTTTCCATGTACAAGACAACGCACATTCAAATCGATGGCATTTAGCTAAGATGTCATTGCATTTTCATCTGTAAAACAATGGCATTTTACCCTTACATTTAAAAATCTATATTAAGTTTGGAAAATAAACAGTTGAAAATCCCGATCAAGCAAAACCTCCACCAAGACAGCATCTCCTGATTGGTGTTGACCCTGTTGGGTGAGCCCCTCCCCCAGTGAAGCCTACCAAGAATAACAAGACCATTGATTTAATCCCTTTCTGGCAGGCCTTTAACTGAAATTTAATTATGTTGCTTTTTGTCTGCAACCTTCCCCCAAGGTTTCTGTGATATTAGAATACCTCCTTTAAGTGTTATGAAAAGCGCATTAGAGGGTTTTCCCTCTGATTATTTCATAACATAACATAGCAGTTCCTCCTGCCAGCCAGCCCACACAACTGTTTTCAATAAATGAAACAGTTTTCTTTTTTTACATTTTATAAAGTGTAGATTAAACATTAATTAGTTGTAGCTGAGTTTCAGCATTCTCCTTTCACAGTGATCTTTTTACGGCTCCTTCTCAAAAGCACAAATAAGGCCCTGTAATGTGTGAACAATGGCCTTGCCTTAGGCTTCGTAAAGGGTGAGGATGCTGAAGTCAATCTTACACTGTTTTGCAATGATTTCATGCTGAGCAATTATTTCTATATTCCTTAAACGGTGGGAGTTTCAAAGGCGTAGGGGTGTGTGTATTTTTATAGCTAAAAAAGTCTTATTAAATGGGTATGGCTTTCTGGATTCCTTTCCTTCCTCTCCTCCAAACTCATAAAATTGAAAAAGCCCAACCCGAGTGTGTACTAACCACTGTAGCTGCTACATCTTACAGTCACCAGTGTCGGGGTTGGTTTGTTTGTTTGTTTACTGTTATTGGCGCGTCACAGACTTCACATCTTCAGAAATAATTGAAAATGAAAACAAACTTTTGTGTGTGTCCTTTTCCTCCCCAGCAATGTGTCAGCCTGGGAAAATGCTCTCTTTGAAAAGAAAGCAGAGCTGACATATAATTGTTGCTTTTACCCCAGCTCTTACTGACATTACATGCTGAACCTTCCTTGGAGACGGAAAACCAATTTTGATGTGACACTCTGAAAAGTCACCACTGGTACTTTACAAATAGTTCAAGGTCACAGAAATCATCCTTGAGCACTCTCAGGTAAACCTCTGGAGGTCTTTTCTTTCTTGGGGAAAGCTGTGTTTTTATTGATTTTGCAAATTGTGGACTTAAAGTCTAACAAAGGAAAAGCTATCAAGCAAAAAAAAAAAGAAACCATGACTAAATACAAAATCAATGCTTTTACATTGAAATTTTAAAAAGCAATTTCATACAAGTATTATAGTGAAGGAGAAATTAAAAATGTCGTGTTCAACTTTTGAAACTTGCATCTGGAAATACATAAACAATATGATTTTATTAATGGGCTGTTTGGTAAAGGATTTAACTTTTATCACTTAAGTATAATTTAAGCTTTTTACTTAAAAAATTCTTGTCATTTAGAGTATTGTATCCATTACATAGATATTTGAGCTTGTTAGTCTCAGTTCTTTATTGTAACTTTCATGATTCAATCAGCAATTTATTACCTAACAATATTCTAATCAAAGCCTTTTATTTTATTTTTTTTTATCTTATCAGCTAAGTAAGTAGCACTAGTGTGAATTTTGTTTCTAGTTAGTAATCTCTGGGATAAAGTAATCAAAGTAATCAGCCCTCATTTCTTTCTTGCCCTTTGAATCCTCTTATCAAAGCTGAAATATCTTTTTAGTTGCTATGATATTAAGTCAGCCAATCCTCTAAGGAAACTCAACATTATTAACACAGAAAAGGATCAAGACCTCGAGTGTTTATATTTGTTTTTGAGCTGGCTGATCAGGAAAGCTACATTGGCTAATAACCAAAATGGCTAATCTGGCCTCAAAATTGGAACTGAACTGGCTTCATTCTCATTTAATATCCCTGTTAGTGCCATCTTTTCATTCCCTTTTCATCACTATAAGGAGTTTACACTTAACTCACGTGGGTTAGCCTAATAAAGATCAATTTCCAAACAAAATGCCACTAGGAAAAAAACATCCATTTCAGAAATAATAGACTTTTATCTGTGTTCTCTTTTATAGTCATCTTTTAATAATATTCTCATTATTTGTGAGCTTCAGGGCAAGAAGCAGCACATTTAATTTGTGAAGTTTATGACTCAATATTCACATTACGCCTATTTCAAGACAGCTATCTTGTATGCATCAGTCATTTTGCTTTGTTCTAAATTAAGACAGAAATATAGAAGATAGATGGATAGATAGATAATAGAAAGAAAGATTATAATAGAGATAGATACATTATAGATGTATCAGATATGTAACAGATATGTGTTATATAGATCGCTTTATTGCAATCTTAAAAATATTGTAATTCCAGTGAAGAAACTGATCACAATAAAATGATTTGCCCAAGTTCATACGGGAATGGGGAGTAAGTGAAAAAGCTGGAATCTGAATCTTAGTCTATTGGGCCTAAAAATCCAGATTTGGTACCTTTGACCAAAGTAATCCATCAAGGAAACTGGCAATTATACAAATCTCTCTATTAATGAGCAAGATGTAATCATTTTCATCTGAGATATAATTTTTTTTCTGGAAATTCACATCTGTACCATGACATGGAGAAACATTTAGGAGAAAATATTAGCTCTATTACGCACTTGAAGGCAAGGTAAGGAGTAGGTACTGGAACATTGAGGCAAAACAAAAGTGAGGCTGAGCAAACATGATCCTGGAGACCATGGGCTGTTTTTTTTATCAATAGCTTGCCATCCAATTGATTCCTAGTGCAGGACGTCATGTTAGGTTAAAAAAGAAAAAAAGAAAAAGAAGAGACATACATATCCAATGTATTAGGTTGGCATTATTGCAGCAGTTTTTGCATCAGAGGACTGATATTTTTTTTAATGAGGTCACCATTTAAGGTTATCATTTAAGATAGAAGAGTGAGTGGCAAGGTTAATCTTTCAAGTGAAGGCTAAAGAGGCTTGAAACAAAATTTGAGGAGTGGCTACAATAGTTAAGGCAATCTATAAAATGGGTGTGATACAACATATAACATGATGCCTAATAGAAAAAGTTGTTTAACAAATATTGAATTTCTCCCTCCTTTCATATACTGTGAAGGTCACATTTTACTTAGGTTAGCAGTCTGCAGACTTTCTGAAAAGCAGCAGCGTCCCTAAGAGTTTGCTTAGGCTGCTATAATAAAATGCCATACTCTGGGTATCTTGTAATTAGCAAAAACATACTTTTCTCAGGTCTGGAGGCTGAACGTTTAAGATTACAGTGCTAACATTGTTGGTTTCTGGTGAGGGCCTTTTTCTGGTGTAGACTGACATCTTATTATGTCCTCACATGATGGAAAGACGGCAAAAGCTTCCTGGGGTCCCTTTTAACAGGCACTAGTCTCCTTCATGAAGTCTCCAACTGCATGATCTAATCACCTCCCAAAGGCCCCATCTCCTACTACCATCATTTGGGATGCTAGGATTTCAACATATGAATTTGGGAGTAGAGACATAAACATTCAGTCCATTGTAGTTAGATAGTAAATATTTTAGACTTTGCTGGTAAATACAGTCTCTGTTGCAATTTCTCAATATTTCTATTATAGTTCCAAAGCAGGCATACATAATGCATAAACAAATATGTCTGTGTTCCAGTAAAACTTTATGTTAAACAGGAATCTTGATGGATTTGGCCTGTGGGTAGGATTTTGTCAACACATGACATATAGTTAAATATCGTGGACAAATGGAGCTTTGTATAATTTGATCATAGATAATGAAAAGATGATGTCAAGTAAAACCATGTTATAATATTATTGATTAATATTAATAATTTAATTTATGTCATAGAACTTAAACTCTACATGAAAAAATTTTAAATTATCATATATTTTTATACACACTGTGACTGCTCAGAAGAAAGCAACTTAGTTGACCTGGGAAAGTCAAGAGGATTCTCAGAAGAGCTGGAACTTGACATATGTCTTAAAGAATGACTCTGAGAACATCAGGAAAAGGAGGAAAAGTATAAAATGTCAGACATAAAATAAAAAAGGAACAGTGTGTGAAAAATCATGAGGATAAAATGCACTGAATGATATGCTGAGAGAACAATAGGAATTTTGACATGAATACACACAGGTATTGGAGGCAAGATGGAAATGAGGCTAAAAATGTAGGTTGAAGCTAAAGTATGAATAAGTTTTTGGAAAACAGCATTTTGTATACGTTCCTGAGATTCACCAAGGAGAAAGCAGCAACTGTGGTGGTCATCAGCATTTTCCCTCTGTGCAGAGAGTGAAATTGCAAGTCCCCATTTAAAAGCAGAAAAGGCATTTTTCGATTCTGGGCAGGACCTTTAACAGCCAGGGTGCAACATCCATGATCCCTTTCTCCGTCCAGGGCGATCATAGACTCACAGAGTAGAGACGGAGCCTCCCCTGACCTGGGTACCCAAGTGAGGGTGAAGTAGCTCAGAACACACCACCCAGCCTGTTACGGTTGTCTAGTGAAAGGGAGAATGAACTTTTCGTGCTTTAGGCCACCAGGTTGTTTTATTTAAGTCTGAACTGTTTTCTTTTCTTACTACAGTCTATCCTCTTCTGCCAATATGAATGAAGTAAAGTAACAACACAAACAATCATTCAATGCCCCTATAACTTGGTATTCAGAATACCTGCATTAAAACTTGCACATGGTTATTTAACCTTGAATAACTTATTTTTAAATAAAACATAAAAAAAGAAATATACCAGACCCCTGGGGGCCTGGTTCCTAATCTTGGGTGACTTACCAAATATACTGCATTTGGTCTAAGTGAATTAATAAATCATGGTGTTGAATGTGATTATGGAATAAACAAATAATATATTAGGAAGTTATCTGATTCAGTTTACTGTGGTACTACTGTCTTTCTTTGTTAGAAAAGTCTCAACATTTCAGAGGGATATAGTATAACAACACTAAAACTGCTATTTTTGCTGGTATATATTATTTTATAATAAAAAAAGATGTCTTTTTGTTGTTATCAATGTATTTGGTGCAAATAACATGTTCAGTGTCTTGTTTGCTGTGCCAGGGAAATCCTCAAGGGAGACAAACCCTTGGCCATGTGTGTAATAGTGTAAGAGAGGTGCTAAGGAAAGGCAGGCATATAAAAGGTAGCTGTTTTCTTTTATTCCCTTATATTGTGCAAAGCAGTAGGTGCACCAGAATTTTTATACACTGTAAATCCAACTCCCTAGTGTTTATGTTTGTAAAGTTTCAGCAGCTGAGGAGAAAAAGTCCAGATCAACAAGTTATGTTCACACTGATTGGCATGGGCGGATGCAATTCTATTCTTTCTTTCCGCCAATGGTGCTAGAGGTCACTTCTTGGAGGAGCATGGAAATCTCTGCATCTCAATCTGACACATTCCATTTGGTTCCTCAACATGATTTAACTCAGTAGTTATGATACAGTCAATTTTGCAAAGACTATGGGTTGTTCAGTAACATTAGCCATCTGTGAAAATATCCTCACCTGTTTATTAAAGTAAAAATCATTATATGTAGGTATAATGAAAACTTTAGACAGTGTTTGACTCAATGGAATGCAAAAAATCTAATAAAATAAATAACATGTACTATTTATATATATTATATACAAAGTTTATTATGTTATATTATTATATATAATAAACTATGTATATGTCTTGTATACATAGTTTATTATATATATTATTTTTATATATTATATACATAGTGTATTATTATTACATATATTATATACATAGGTTTTTTTCTCCATTAGATATAATAAGTAAAGGGTATTAAAGTGTCTGTGTTTCTCAAGACACATTTGTTTTATATTATACAGAAGTAGATTTTGGTGGCCAAAGGCTACTCAAACATTATTCTTAGCTTACAGAAGACAACGTTTTAAAAAACTTGAACATAGCTGAAATGCCCTAACATGGTCTACAAGACTCTACATGAAATCATCCCTTTCCAATTTAATTTCATGCCATTCTCTTCTCCTTCATCTATATTAAAATACATTAGTTTATTTCTATTTCCTTTAGAAATAAACTCTTAATTCCATCTGAAGGCCTTTTGCACTTGGCATTGCCTAAAATCTTCTGACAATTGACTTTGGTATTTTCCTCTCCACTTGTCCTCCTGGAAAGATGTGACACTCAGTTAGCAGTGACTCCCTCTTTGCCCATCCACTCTCTTACTAGGCTCTTTTTCTCTGCTTTTGGTCAGTTACCACTGCCTGAGAAATTTCATGTTTATTAAATAACTCATAATTTGCCTTCACCTCCTAGCAGCAAATATTCCAAACATAAGAGTTGTCTCTGTCTTGTTAACTATTCAATTTTTTTGTTCCACTTATATGAATGAAAGAAAAATTCTTCCCTTTATATTTTTCCTTTATAGTTTTTCTTCAGACTCATTCTTTCTTTTTTTCTTTATATTTCCATAAATTTATTTTATTTCTGATTTTTAATACATGATATATTCTTGTTTTTTACCTTGAAGCCACCCCATATCAAATTTATATCACTTTTTTAAAGTTGTTATTTTCTTTAAAATTTTTTAATGTTTATTTTTGTGAGAGAGAGAAAAAACATAAGTGGGGTAGTGACCGAGAGACAGGGAGATACAGAATCTGAAGCAGGCTCCAGGCTCTGAGCTGTCAGGACAGAGCCTGATGTGGGGCTCAAACTCAAATGTGAGATTATGACCTCAGTTGGAGTCAGATGTTAAACCAACCGACCTGCCCAGGTGCCCTTATATCACTTTTTTTAATACAGGCTCAGATATATATTTTCAGAAAACTCATTTGCCACATACTATAGGCAAGTATGTAACTGGCGTGTGATTCAAAGTTCTGCCTCATGTCTTAGAGGTGACTTTAACTATAATTTAAAATAAGATTATCTTTTATTCTCTATCATTAAAAGCCTGGCGTAATTTCTGATTTTCCTGTCTTTGTACTATTGAAAGCATCAAGGTAATTACCTACATAGATCTTTGACTTTTTTGTAGTGACCATATTTATGTTTGTTTATTAACTTTATGTCGACTATTCCCATTTTAATACATTGGGAAAGAGAGCACCTGAAAGGTGGGCATACCATATCAAAATGTGTGTTCTTAATGAATCATAAAAATTGTTAATGCTTAACCAACATCAATATGATATTTTTATTGCCGTAATAACCACTGAGACTTTTCTGAAAGATACGAAGCACAATTAAATTCTACTGTGTGTTCATTATACTTAAATGACAAAAGTTGGCATCCGCTTGGAATTAATGTAGTAATATTCTTTAATAATTTACCTTTTATGTAGCATAACAAGGAGCAACCTCATATAAATTATCATACTATTTTCTGAGGTATTAAAACTCTCAGATTAGAAAGCAGGGAAATAAAATCTTTAGAAAGTGAGAGATCTTCCTTATTCCCATAGTCAAATACTTGTAAGGTTTCCTCTTGGAATTAGATTTGAACCTGAAAATGTAGGATATAGTTTTTATACATATGTGGGCAGAAAGCAACTCCACAGAAATGCCATAAGTTGATGTGTAGAATTACTATAGAAAGACGTGAAATGCAGTTCATCTAAAACATGGATTGTACACAAAGATGGTAACGTAGTTAAGGTAGTTTGAAACAAATGGGTTTTGAATTTTATTTCTCAGGAAAATGGGAAGCCATTGAAGGACTTTGGGAAAGAGCACATAAGAGGTTTCATGATTTTAAATTACTACGTACATGTTGAACTGATAAACCGATAAAGAAAATGATAATTCATATAAATGAACACCCTCCAATCTTAAGAATGTCAATTTAATAGAGATATGCAAGGAGAACTAGAAGAGTAACAAAAAATAATAAAGATTATTAAACTACTATTGCTTTATAGAGAGAGCAAAGGGGGACTGAGAACTTGAATCAATATGGTGGGTATTTCTGTTTGGATTATGGGATCATGGCAGTTGGGAGAAGGGGAAAGGAGAATATATAAATCTTCCTGGATTAGACTTATTTCTATATACATATTTATTACTATATTTATTGCTATATTTAGTACTATGGTGAGGTGTGAACAAAAGGAAATAGACCAGTTATAATAGTTGGTCTCAGAAGAGAGTAGTTAGAATAAAATTTAAAACTGCGGTGATCTCAGACATGGCATGGAGCTCCATAGTACTGAGTGATACAATTAATCTAAATATCGAACAGCGCTAGGAAATCCAACCATGGATTAAAATCAGAAGCCTACAGAGTGGCAGTCCTTTCAAAGACTCTGTCTAATTACAGAAGGTCTCTTTCCTGAGGATGTGCATAGGTAAGAAGTATATTATATATGTATGGACGTTGAATAGACAAGAGCCCTGGAGGTGAGCCTGGTTTAGTGTGGGATCCCAAATACAGTAGAGAAATGCTTGGCAATCTGAGAATATGGTAAGGAGATGGTAGCTAACCTGAACTAATCAAGGGGACTGAGCCAGGTTCAGGGGAAAAAGAGAGTGCTGAATTCACAGCCTTGTGTGTTTGAGAGTTTTCTGCGAGCTAGAAAGGAGGAAAATATATTAGTGCAAATGGACCCCAGAAAGAGAGGCTGGCTTCCAGCTCCAGGATCTGCCATAAATCATGGGCTTCATAACTTATGTTCAAACTGTGTCAGATTGTGAGGCTGAATCTATTGAAATATATCTTAAATCGGTCTGGAATATTGTAAGAACTAGGATTGAGTGATGGATATAGGTGGAAAACTAACTTAAAAGAAAAAAAAATGTGGGAGCAGGAAACGGAGGCAGTGGGAATAAAAAGCAGAAGTTAAGGTATGCCTGGGGGGCACAGTTGGTTAAACGTCCAACTCTTGGTTTTGGCTCAGGTCATGATCTCACGGTTCATGAGTTTGAGCCCTGCACTGGGATCTGTGCTGGCAGTGAGGAACCTGCTTGGAATTCACTCTTCCTTCTCTCTCTCTGCCCTTCTTCCGCTGCTTGTTTCTCTCTCTCTCTCAAAAGAAATAAATAAACTTAATTAAAAAAATCAAAAGTTAACTGCTTAGGGAACGAACACTGGGACAAATAAAAAATGCATGTTTGCAGGAGGAGGGTCAAGAAGAGAAAATTGCCCCCACGATGTCTTACACTTAGTTGATGGAAGAGTGAACAGAGATAAGTAGTCAGCAGGAGAATCAGTTTGGTGGTGAAGTATAATGCGTTAAATACTGGACAAGGTGAATTAAAATATGTTTCTGCGTTCTAATGCAGCATGGAGGCCGAGGAGGAATTTCTCTTAGGAGTTGAAGATAAAAGTTTGAAAAATTGAGATTAAATAATTGTCCTTTGGATAAGAGACTTTGGGGAATTTAAGTGGAAATTAACAAATGATATGGGAACCATAGACCAGCACTAATAAATTTATTTTCCATTCTTAAGCACTTTGGCTACTTTTTAAGAAAATGTCACATGGTCAAGAGAAATTGAATCTCATAATGATATTCAATGAGTTTAGTTTTCTTTAAATTTCTATCATAACATTTCTAAAGCCTTTTGCTTATTTTATCAAAACCAATAAATTGATGTTTATCCTGAAGGTTAGAGTTGCTTATTTATTTATTTAATGTCATTTATGTTTAATTAAGAAATTTACTGGTTATTTTTATGGACAATGTTATGTGAATTTTAGATAAACAGTAGTCCCTCCTTATGCCTGGGAATATATTCCAAGACCCCCAGTGAATGCCCCAGACCATAAGTGGTACTGAACTCTATAGGTACTGTGTTTTTTTCTATACAGACATACATATGATCAAGTTTAATTAATAAATTAGGCACAGAAAGAGATGAATAACTAATAATAAAATAAAGCTAGTATAAGAAAATAGTGTAATAAAAGTTGTGCAGATGTGGTTGCTGTCTCTCTCATTCTCAACATAGCTACTTGCCTTCTTTTTGTGATGAGGTGAGATGATTGGATGCCAACGCGGTTAGATTAAGTGAGGAAACGACAGAGGTGCGTGATGTGGCTAGGCTACCACGGACCTTCGGCTGACATATCAGAAGGAGGCTCAATCTGCTCCCAGACTGCAGTTGACCTGGAATAACTGAAATTGCAAGAAGTGAAGTTGCTGGCTGGGGGGTGGGGTGGAAAAATCACTCTACTTGTTTTCTTGGCATTATTATTTTGTCCCAGAGACTACTGCCCTTACAGCAGACTGTGACATTTTGTTTGTGGACCTACCTTCAATAATCTCCTGAGTCATCTGACTTCCCTTTGCTACTTTTACCCTCCCATTTTTCTAGAGTATTACCTCAGATGGCCTTCTAAAGAAGGGTTAATGGGACACCAATTTTAGACATCCTGGAATGTTTGAAAATGCCTATATTCTCCCATCAGTCTTGATTAATAATTTGAATAGCATAGAATTTTTGGTACAAAATACTTTCTTTATAACTTGGAAGGCGTTGCATACAGGTTTTTTTTTTTGCATCATCAAATCGAATTCTATTTATAATGAAGACAATGGAGATTCTGAAAACACCTGCAATAAGAGATAGCCATATGTAGCTCAATTGAAAAGTATGATTTATTTATATTTTCAGCTGCAATATTCTAGTTGATTGCTACTTTTTTGCTCTTTCCTAAATAAAGATCTACTGCATCCTGATGATAGGGTATTCATAGTTTTTGTTTTGCATCATTTTGTTTTTCACAACTGATACAGTCTTAACAGTACTAAATCACTAATTTCATATCCATTAAAAATTATGCCTCCCCACTTCCTTCTGAATAATAATGTAAATTTTGCTTATGATTATAGGCTGTGCCTGTAGAAAGATTCTGTATGAATTTAAATCCTGTTTGATGACAAACTTTGTATTGTATTTGTTTACCTGATGTGACTTGGGACACATATTGAAACTATAAAACAAAATCTCATAATATATCAGCATTAATTGAAGTCAATCAGCTTTAAAGGACTTATCAAAACACTCTGGAATAAGTGGATGTATAAGGAATTTTATTCAGTATTCACTGTTACACAATTTACATATTTGCTAAAGATGGTAGGAAAGAAGAGAAAAAGAAACAACAACTATATTGTCCCCTTTTTCTTTTCCTCAGTGAGACATGTTGAGACAAAAGTAAATGTAGGTAGTAATAGCCATTACTAGTTTCTGGCCTTGGTATTGTTAGCAGTATCACTGCCGTGTCTTTGGACAACTTCTGAATGGAATGTACCAGAAGGCACTTTCTCTATCAGGCCTAAGGTAAACTATGGATGCACCAATCTCCGTATGAAGTGGGCTATCAGGCTAGAGACATTTGACAAGCCACATAAAAGAAGTCACTGAGAGCAAAGGTTCAGGGATTTGTTTAAAAAGTAATTTATTTTTGGCTTCCTGCCATCTTCGAAGATCTTTCCCCAGGCAATAAACATTAGAAATTTTATTATCATGGCCCCAGTCTTGGCTTCTTGGGGAATCAGATATCTTGTCTCACTGTAGCCCAGGGCTGCCTTTATGGCTTCCTCCAAAATAGTGACCCTGCCTTGCAATGAAAGTCATGAGGTTAATCTGGTACTTGGAGTTGCTTTCCCCTCGAGATCCTAATTCTTACATTAAATTATATTTTTTCATTACCCGTGTTCCTCATTAAAATTCTTTGCATTAAAACCTTTCAAATTATAGCATATTCAGTCCCATGTTTTCTGAGTGAGATTCTGGCTCTTCTGTCTCATTCTCCCGTAGAGATCCTTTGGAAACTAAATCGAAATAAGCTCCATATTTTTCATTTCATTAATGTCCCTTAGTGATGAAATCTACAGCAGGCTAATCAGAGAGCCAGAGTTTTCTTATTGGTACTTAGTATTGTTTCATGAATGAAGACACTCTGTTGATGTTGGTTTTTTTTTTTTTTTTCAATTGACAGTTTCTTGACAAGAACTATCATTGTCATAACATCCCTCCTTTAAAAACAGCCTTTTCAGAAGAACATTCCAGAAAACAAACAACAACAAATCTACAAATACTTTCTTTTCCTCAAAGAGAATAGTCTCCTTTCTTACCTATAAGTTTATAACCAATACTGCTAATATAAGCACACAAATAAATTCTATGACCTCGTATTCAAAATTTTTTATGTGTTAGATTCTCGGCACAGTTTCATGATGTCTTAGAAAGATAAACAAAAGACAAATGCAGGGGCGCCTGAGTGGCTAAGTCAGTTGAACATCCGACTTCAGCTCAGGTCATGATCTCGCAGCTCGTGGGTTCGAGCCCCGCGTCAGGCTCTGTGCTGACAGCTAGCTCAGAGCCTGGAACCTGCTTCAGATTCTGTGTCTCCCTCTCTGTCTGACCCTCTCCTGCTCTTGCTCTCTCTTTCTGTCTCTCAAAAATAAATAAAAAACATTAAAAAAAAGACAAATGCATAGTAATTTAGATGAGATAAGAGATTTTTCCCCTGGAAGGAAAGCAAATGGGAAGAGAGAAGAAGGAAAGAAAGCAAGTGGGAAGAGAGAAGAAGGTCTCTAACGGTCGTACAGTGTTTGCTCTTGTCTGCTGGGGACTTCACTGAGCCTGCATCTGTCAGGGTAAGACTAGCAACTCCAGAGTTATCCTGTTGTTTTTGTTAGATGCAGATTTAATACATGGAATTTACAGCAATCGGAGGGGTTAAGGGGAGTGCAGGGCAGTGACTGCTTTCAGGAATCTGGGATTATAGAGACCCCCTGATGATCCCAAGTGTTTGCACAAGTAGTTGAGGAGATGTTGGGAGTCAAAAGAAATTATCATAATGTTCCAAGCAACCTGATCAGAGCCTTCCTCATTCCTCCCCATAGTATTTAAGAGTCAAGAGATTTTAGGGCAATGTAGTCTCAGGCTCCACTCGATGATATAAAGTTAAAGCCCAAGGAAAATGGCAAAAGACTGAGTTGACAATATCCACTCTGCAGGGATGGGGGTTTAGTAGTATTAATCAATTGTATTTTATTTTATTTTTTAAATTAATGTTTATTTATTTTTGAGAGAGAGAGAGAGAGTGAGCAAGGGAGGGGCAGAGAGAGAGACAGCGTGAGCAGGGGAGGGGCAGAGAGAGAGGTAGACACAGAATCCCAAACAGGCTCCAAGCTCTGAGATGTCAGCACAGAGCCCAATGTGGGACTCGAACTCACAAACAGTGAGATCATGACCTGAGCTGAAGTCGGATGCTTAACCAACCGAGCCACCCAGGCGCCCCATCAATCATATTTTAAATATGTAGTAATTGTTGCTCAAAAGTTTTAATGGCTCTGAATAGTGAAGATTACCTTTTGTAACAATTTATATAATATGTGTGATTATATATTATATGATCTGTAAATACGAATGTGTGTATAGAGAGAGATACACGTATACTCTTATGAAATCACTCATGATGGGTTTTGTGCAGTATAATATATGTATTTTATCTCCTATATAATCAGTACAGGAATCCATATAATACCAATGAAGCAACTGACATTTAGAGCAGGGAATTCAGTCCTGGACATACAGCCAATATAAGCCAAGTTAGGATTTGAACCCAGTTTTTTTCTGACTCCAAAATGTGTGCTTTTAACCAGTAACAGCGACAAGATGGGAGCATTTCAAGAGATGTGCAAGATAATCCACTGAATTAAAGGAAACAAATATTATTTTTATGTCTATTCATTTCTATCCTTCAATATTAGGAAAATGTTATATTTATATTTTATCTACAGATTGCCAAGAGAACTCACCTTTGGGCCATATAATAACTTCATCTTATGCAAGATATCTAAGCAAAGAGTAGAAGCTCTAAAAATCTATAGAACTGCTTTCTACTAGTATCTTTGTGGGTCTATTTGGTGTAAGTTATCATGGGCAAGACTGTTTTGTAAAGATAAGAGTTTAGGATACTGAAAGCTTTATAATACTTTGGAATCAAATGTGGTAACATTACAAATATTTTGTAAAATTATGAAGTCGGCCTGGTAACTCAGGATAAAATACTTTAGAGTATTAGAATTTTAGAATGACATGAACTCCCAGTGTTATCTAAGATAGAATAGGCTCATTATACTTCCAAATGCGGGGTACATGTAAAAAAAACACCCACCTAGAATAGTCTTCTAATCTGAAAATAAGCAAAATTAAATTGACTGTAAAGTCAAAGGTTGAAGAAGCAACTTTTGGAGTGAAATCCTAGAGTGTTTTTTAGTTTCGTTTTCTTTGTTTTTCTTTTCTATGTTCTGTTCTGACATTGGCCTGAGGATGGCATCCTAGCAAGTCTGCATGGGCAACACAAACTCCAAGGGGGCTTTTCTTTCTGGAGATAGAACCAGGACTAAGGCTGCTGTGAGCAAGAGAGTGTGAGGGGTCCTTCCCACCCCTTTCCCTGTACTGATCCAAGGGCAGTATCACTCACTAACTTGTAGGAATCAGGGCGAATGAAAGAATTTAGTGTCTAGGATATAATGGTTAGGTTGGTATCTAAGTTGAGGAGTATTGGCAGGGGATATGGAAGAAGCTGACTCATGAGATGAATTGAATAAATCATTAATTACTAGACAAAAGGCAACATGGCTGAGTCTCAGTGAGCAAGAGAATGGTATGAGGTGAGATTCAAGGGAAAGGCAGAGGCAGAATTATTCCAGGCTTGGAAGGTCAAGTCAGGGACCATAGCAAATCCTTATAGGGTGCTTATGATAGTTGAAATACTATTTAATTGCTTCCATAGTTAACTGGTATCATTTTCTAAAAAAAAACTCTATAAGAAATGTATTCTCACCATTAACATCCTCATTTTCAAGATAAGCAAATGAAGAGACAAATAGATTCCATGCTGAAATACACTAGGAAGACCTGGAAATAGAATTCGTGCAGGGGTCAGCTTTTGTTGTAAGTGTAAAAACAGGGTGACAGAGTAGTAGTCAGTGCAATAAGTAATATGCTTTAGCCTTTCAAAAATATATTTCTGGTTATTATGTAGAAAGTAGGTTGAAGCCAGGCAAGAATGAAGTGGGAAGTTGATAAGCCAGATAAGAGATGGTAATATATCAAAATAGAGGGGCAGCCTTGAAATCAGAGAAACAGATGATTTGAGAGAATATTTTATAGGTGGAATCAACCCAACTTCCTCGTGAATTACGTGGGCAGTGTCCAGGAAAAGTCCTAGGCGTTGTGCAACCAGTTGGCTAGATTAGAAACATTAGACTAACACAAGCTAGTTTACAGCAGGTCACATGACAGAGAGTGATGCCATCTACATATAGTATTCAAATAAGACATTATTATCTAAGTGAGCATCTCAGAAAACACATCAGGACTGGAGATGTAGGCTTAGGCATCAGAAAACACTGATGACACTTAAAGCAATAGGAATGACTTTGATGACCTGGAGGGAAAGGGTACAATAAGAATGTTTTAAAAGTCTGAAGTCAAGCCCTTGCTACCTCTAACATGTAGAGAAAGGTAAAGGAAGTATTTCTGACTGCAGAATGTTCTGGTTTTTCTTCTCTCTCTTAACATTTTTCCTACTCATCCCCTGATATTTAATCTAGTAATGTGATGCTCTTAAGCTATTTCTGTACTTATAAATCAGTCCCAAAGAACAATAGTCATGGTTGATCAATGTTCCTTACAAGTTAAATGAAACATTTAAGCAACTGGTGAATCATATCCCCATGGAATACCTCTAGCGTCCATTTCTCCATGACCTTGGTTTTGCACTTCTTCTACAGAAGACTCTGTTCCCATTAAAAAAAAAGTCACAACCAAAAGATTGTTAAACCAAGGGAAGATCTCTAGCTGGCTCTGGTGTTTGTAAGCACTTTGTTGTGGAAATGCTGGGCTTTTTGGTCTTTAATCTTAGTCTGCCAGTCTGACAGCTTTGAAATTGCTGCAGAAAAGTTCACTGAAAGAGATAAATCAGTATATCATCTGCATAAAAAAGACAATGCATCATCATGGTAAATAAGATAAGCAAATGAAGCATAGATACAGTGGAAAAGCTCTCTTGGGCAGGCTCAATAATAAGCCTAGGGAATTCAGGAAAGTGAGAGAAACAAAAGCCATATGAATATAAAGTAATGCACAGTTCATCATGGAAGTAACACACACACACACACGTAATCATGGGGTTCAAACATGATGGCAGTGTCAAGACAACTTGATTCTGAAACTCATTATGAAATATACAAAAATAAAAATCACAGACATATAGTGAAAAGGTCGACATAATAAACATAATAAGCGTCTCTCTCTGAGAAGAAATCTTTTTAGAACCAAATTAAATTTGGCATTTAAAAATCATAATTTAATCTCTCTGATCCCCAAAGTCAAAGTAAATCTAATTTAAGAAACATAATATGAGACATAAATTGGAACTATTGTACCATAATATGTGGTAACATCTTTGTTTAACAACAGGGTGGGTTTGATAAAGAGCAGAAACCTGGCTAATTGTTGGAAGATGAGGAAGCTGATCCATTATTGGAAGCAGAAGTAACCAGCTACAATGCCTTCCAACTCATACTGTGGAAATGGCGGCACTCCTGAGAGCTGCGGGGTGGCTCCTAAGCTGTGACATAAGCTACACTGGACTTCCAGCTTCTCGGGAGTTGTATGCTCCTACTCTGGGTAACAAAAGGCACTGTCGAAATTTGATTATGGATGTACAATGGAAACTGACATAGGCAGGTCAGAATCTGTAGACAATTCAACATCAGAAGGAAAGGTGATGGTAGCCCACTGCAAAAGTTCCTAATTTCCTTTACCCAGAAAATCAATTCAAATGGTTGAACATTCGCTCACGCGCTATCCTAAGAGGTGTATTAAACCTGAAATTACTATTGTCATCATCTTTTACTTCATTTTTTCAAGAAACATTATACACTGTTCATAAAAATCAAATACAGGAACACCTTGGTTTGCAAGCACAATTCATCCCGGGAACATGCTTGTCATCCAATGCGCTTGTATATCAAAGCGAATTTCAAGAGCCATTGGCTCAGTTGTGATCATGTGATGTTTGGCGTCATGGACGACTCATATTGCAAGATGCCACTCATTTATCATGTTAAAAGCTATTAGAAATGTTTGCTGGTCTTGAGGAAGTCTCACAGAACAAGTTCCTCGCAATCCAAGGTTTTACTCTATTTGTTTGGGGAGGTCACAATGCCCTCAGCTGAGGAATGTAGCCACAAAACAAGAACGTAAGAGGCGCTGGGCACAAGGTGTGCACAGTGAAATAAAATGGGGTTTAAAACCAAGTTTTCAACTGTGTAACAACATGAATGAATCTTAAAACTGCCAACAAGTGCTACTCCTGAACAATGCTAATATTTAGACAACACATTAACCCTGTAAGGGAGGACCAACTGTATTTGAAAAGAAGAGCCAGCATATCTTTAAGGAAGGAGATTGAGCGTAATATTTGTGTGCCTCAAATTTTTGGGACACATAGAATTCTAGAAAACAGCAGCCAGACTTGCTGCTGTTCTGTGAACTTGCACTCTGATGCAGATAATTTGGACTTCTCAGTTCCCCATCCTGACACAGAGTATCCACATATCTCTTCCTTCTACTTCACTTTGACCCTGTCTCCCATCCACCAAATCCCCTCTGTCTCCTTCCCTCTGAGTCCACTATCTTTCTAGCATCAATGCATAATTGCAATGAGTGCAAGTTTTAGAATCCAATGTTTGCACTCAAATCTCAGCTCTGCTAAGTAGTAAAAGTGAACTCTGAGCCAAGTCGCAAAGCCTCTCTACACTTATCTTCTGTTCTGTTAAGTGAAAGTAGACATAACACATCAAAGAGCTGCAGTAAAGATGGAATGAGAAGGTGGATATGAAAACAGTGTTGCGTATACGCATGTCATCGTTAGTAATGCGCTACTGCACTTTGGTATTGATGCCCATTAGAAATAACCCTCATTTGAAAACTGGAGATTTGGTAGTTAGTTAATAATGGACTTTTATGGGGCACCTGGGTGTCTCAGTTGTTTGAGTGACCAACTTTGGCCCAGGTCATGATCTGACAGTTTGTGGGTTTGAGTCCTGTGTAGGGATCTCCATTGACAGCATGGAGCCTGCTTGGGATTCTCTTTCTCCTTCTTTGTCTGCCTCTCTCTCTGTCAAGAATAAATAAGTAAATTTAAAACATAATTTCTTGTGAAATTCTAGAACCCGCATCCTGGATTTTGGGAAATTTTGCAGTATTAGGAGAGATCCACCAAACTTTCAGTATGATGGCTGAGGACAGGATGGGAGTGTGGGCATGGTTTATTTCCCATTGAATTATTCTGGAATACCTTTGTTATGTTTGATCAATCTCCAGGTTTATGAGTTCGCTTCTGCACAGCATAATCCAGAAAACTTCTCAAGAACGTGAACTCAAAAGTGAACAACTCAACTGTATAGATTTTGGATATAGATCCATGCAAAATTCATTTTGCTTTTGAAGGTAGTAGTGAATGGGGCATCTGATAACAAGGCAAAAATGATCTAACCCCCCAGACACAGGGGTCCCTGGGTAGCTCGGTCAGTTAAGTATCCAACTTTGCCTCAGGTCATGATTTCATGGTGTATGGGTTCGAGCGCCACATTGGTCTCTGTGCTGGCAGCTCAGAGTCCAGAGTCTGCTTCTGATTCTGTGTCTCCCTCTCTCTCTCTCTCTGTACGTGCTCTGTCTCTCTGTCTCAAAAATAAACATTAATTTTCTAAATCAAAATAAAAAAAAATAATAAACCTCCGGCACAGACCCACTTTCGGTCAGGTGGTGACAGTCATGATACCTTCCTGGGGTGACTGCAGCACCCGTAATGCCACACAGAATTCTGCAGAAAGGATTTAGGTGTTATTTCTGGAAACTTAGCTGGATGCTTGGCCTTCGTGCGCCAAACAAATTGTGAGCCGCCCAGTTTTCTTTTACTAAACACCATCTCTGCTTCATGAGCCAGATTCAACTTTGGTTCCTGGCAACCAAGCACCCTAACTAATTCATCATTCCATCGCCAGCTTGTGGCACTGAAACGATCTTCAGAGCTGGGGCACGAGCTTCTGGGAATAAATGCACAAAGGGATTTGGAGTAAAGATGAAATGAAAAGGGAAGCACCCAGCAACTCATTTTAATAGGAATAGATTTGCCAGAAAAAAGAGGCTAAATGTGTGGCTCTGTCTCTTCCCAAGGCCTGATAGGCTCAGATTCATGCCATTAAGCAGGACAGTGAGAGAGGCGTGGGGTAAAAGAGGCCACAGACAGCTCACATGTGGAAATTAACGTTTGTAAGAAAACTAAGTATGGGTGTACACACATCATGTGCAGCTATGGTGGAATCCAACCCACAAAGAGCTGACTCTGTAGCAGGTTACTGTCAAAACTGCAACCAGTTTGGGCTAAAAGAGACTGTGATCATTACAGACAGAAAAAAAAAAAAAAAACAACCCTTGGTCCCTAGGAGTCCACAAACCAGAAGCACATTGAAAAAGCTGTTCATCCCCAGGAAGGGCATTTCTTCTAACTTCAGAGGTGGCCAAGCAGAGTAATGGAAAAGGAAGAGCCTTGAGCAACAAACACTGATAGGGAAGCACCCCTAAGAGTATCAGTTGACGAACATTCCCCTTCCTCCAGGTGACGCAACCAGATCGTGGGGTTAACAGGATTACCATGAATAAACAGTTGCTCTTTGTTACCTATTCTTCCCCTTCGGGAATGAGAGTGTTCCTGGGGCCATCCTGCACCTGTTTGCCACTTGCTGTATCCTGTTATTATGAAGAAGAGGGGAGATTCCCTGTGTCCCGTGTTCAAAAGCCTCAAGTCCCAGGGTACCCGGGTAGCTCAGCAGTTAAGCATCGACTCCTGATTTCAGCTCAGGTCATGATCTCATGGTTTTTGAGATTGAGCCCTACATCGGGCTCTGTGCTGACAGTGTGGAGCCTGCTTTGAATTCTCTCTCTCCATCTCTCTGTGACCCTCCCCCACTTTATGCTCGCTCTCACTCTCTCTCTCTCTCTCTCTCTCTCTCAAACTCACAAACCATGAGATCATGACCTGCTCAAAAACCAAGAGTCAGGTGCCTAAACAACTGAGCCACCCAGGCACCCCAGAGTACCAACTTTTAAGCCTCCTACCTACTCACTCACTTAAGTAAACTAGTCCTTTTTCCATCACTATATTCACTCCCCTTATATTTACTTTCTCTTAAGAGAGTAAAATTCCCAACGTGTTCTGATTTATGTTATCATTTTCTTAGTGGTTACCATACTTTCAATGATAATATAAAGGCAACTCTATTACCAGCTTTTTCAGAATTAGTACAGATTTTTATTTTTCCAAGCAGGTGAAGAAGGTGAAGAATTTAACTTCATTTTTCTCAGTGGAGAGTTTGATTAACTGACATAGGAAAGAAGTAAATAAGGATCCAAAACAGAAAAAAAATATCAAAGAACCTGATTTGAAAAAGTCAAAAGCAGAGCAGGGGTACCGGAGTGGCTCAGATGGTTAAGTGTCCATCTCTTGATTTTGGCTCAGGTCATGATCTCTAAGTTCCTAGGATTGAGTCCTGTGTCAGGTTCTGACCTGACACTGCAGAGCTAGCTAGGAATTCTCTCTCTCTCTCTCTCTCTCTCTCAAAATAAATAAATAAACCTAAAAAATAAAATGAACTTAAAAAATCAAAACCAAAGAAAAATCATCAAAACTAAAATAGGACAAAAATGATCATAGAATTAGGGAAAAAAGAAAATATCTTGTTTTGGTTGAGGAAGTTTCCTGAATAAAGTAAACTAAGCATTTATATCTCTGAATAATAAAAAAAACATGCAAAATCTCATTTATCATTTTGATACATGCTTTGAAAACAAAACAGGGAGAACGTTTTAAGCTTCTGAATTTCATGGTTCCCCTTTAAACTCTTAATGCTTGCTTTATTGTGTTCTCTAGATTTTTCATTTTAAATGTGACTTTAAAATTTAAATTGCATATGGGGCACCTGGGTGGCTCCATGGGTTGGGCATCTCACTTCGGCTCAGGTCATGATCTCACGGTTTGTGGGTTCGAGCTCCGCATTGGACTCTGTGCTGTCAGCTCAGAGCCTGGAGCTGCTTCAGATTCTGTGCCTCCTTCTATCTCTGCCCCTCCCCTGCTTGAGCTTAGTCTCTCTCTCTCAAAAAGAAATAAACATTAAAAAATATTTAAAATAACTTTACATCACATAAAGACATCTACCCACAAATATGGAATTCATTTTCTAGATTAGATAGGGTATAAAATGGTTAAGGTCCAAGCTAATGATGACTGTAACTATTTATGGGCTTAGGCTTAGGAAGACTGACTTTCTCACATTAGCCTCGACGATACCAATCTTCTCCATCAGTCTTAGAGAAAATCAAGTACAGCATAAATATCAACAGAAAGAAAAGACTTTATAAAGCAAAAAACAAGGTTATTAACCAAGCACCAGGGACGGGGGACTCAATTCAGTTGATAAAACAAAAAATGGTTGTTGAGACCAGGTCAGATATGAAACTTGAAAAGCTGGAAGTGTTACAAATCTAGTAAGATTGTTAAAATGGCGGGAATTTAGGTTGTATTGCAAGTGTGTCAAAGGAGGTTTTCTTGAAGGCTCAAGGTTTTGCCTTCATTTGGATGCCCTTTCAGATCTGAAAGTTCCTGAATGTTCTAACGACCATTTCAATATCTAACAAATAAAACATGTGACCAGTTAAAAGACGTTACCACAGATAATCACTGAAAATAGTGGTTTTGCAAAAGTGTAAATGAAAGGAAAATGGCAGATATAATGTCATATTTAGAGAAATGTAATCTTTTTTATTTTTTATGTTCATTTATTATTGAGACAGAGAGAAACAGAGCATGTGTAGGGGAGGGGCAGACAGACACAGAATCTAAAGCAGGCTCCAGGCTCTGAGCTGTCAGCACAGAGCCCAATGTGGGGCTCGAACCCACAAACCGTGAGATCATGACCTGAGCCAAAGTCAGATACTTAACAGACTGAGCCACCCAGGCGCCCTGAGAAATGTAATCTTTTTTAAGTTTATTTATGTTGAGGGAGAGAGCAAGGGAGGGGCAGAGAGAGAGGGAGAGAGAAGAACCCGACCAGGCTCTGCACTGGCAGCACAGAGCCAGACATGGGGCTCGAATCCATGAACCACCAGATCATGACCTGAGTCAAAATCAAGAGTCAGATGCTTAATTCACTGAGCCGCCCCAGCACCCCAAAGACTAATTTACCTTTTTTAAGTGTTTGTAAATAAACATTTATTTTTTTAAGTTTACTGTTTTATTTTGAGAGAGAAAGAGAGTAAAGGAGGGAGAAAGACAGGGAGAGAGAGCCAGCCTATAATTCCAAAGCAGGACTCAATCCTACAAACCACAAGGTGATGACCTGGGAGTTGGATGCTTAACAGACTGAGCCACCCAGGCAGCATGACAAATATAATTTTAAAAAATATTCTTGGAACAATCTCAGAGGTAAAGCCAGAAGCTTTAAAACAAGTGAATTCACGAAAGAACATTGGTTCTTAACCAAGGGCAATTTTGACTCTCCTCACTTCTCAATCCCCAGGACATCTGGCCATGGCTGGAAATAAATTTTGTCTGTCATACTGAGTAGAAGCCAGGGACACTATTAAATATCTCACAATATACAGAACAGGTCTCAAAACAAAGTATTATCCAGCAGAAAACATCAGAAGTGCAAAATTGAGTAACTGCTATGGGTAGTTTCAGAATTCCAGAATTGTGGATATTTGCTATGATCCCAATTTGAAAAAGAAAAAACAAAAAATACTAGATTCTGGATCTATTCAGGAAAGTTCCTTTTTTTTTAAATTTTTTAAAATGTTTTATTTATTTTTGATACAGAGAGAGACAGAGCATGAGAGGGGGAGGGACAGAGAGAAAAGAAGACACAGAACCAGAAACAGGCTCCAGGCTCTGAGCTAGCTGTCAGCACAGAGCCTGACGCGGGGCTCGAACCCACAAATGTGAGATCTGACCTGAGCCGAAGTCGGAGGCTTAACCAACTGAGCCACCCAGGTGGCCCAGGAAAGTTTCTTGAAATACAAAAAAAGATAAATTTCTTCTTAGGATCACTCGTATGGTATTGTATCACATCAAATCAGCTCCAATGAGGACGAGTGCTTTAGTTTTAGCCAGACCTCAGAGAAAAAATTCATGGTGCTAAATAGGAGCTTTTCACTTCAGGCGCATGCACAAAAGTCTCTAATCGCTAAAAACAGATACTGCAATGTCTCCATTGTACAAATGCTATCCAGAGAAAATGATAAGACCACACAGAGCAAATAATAGCAATTGGGATTATTATTGTCATGCTCACTGTTTATATAGGGAAATATAAACTGTTCTAACGCTGTGCAATAAAATTGGAACAGTATAAAATATACCAACAACGTCCTAGGGGAAATACAAATACAAAATTACTTGATTGGTCTCAAACCTTAAAATCCCTGGCTGACCTGACTCCTGTGTAACAGTGTCCTCAACGCAGCAACAAGGGACACTGACCTGAAGCAAACTGCCGCCCATCCAAAGCTCAGAAAAGTACTGATTAGGGAGGTACTTGGTGTGTTTTAAACTGATGGAACTCCTTGATGTGAAGGGGGAGCGTGAGTCATGTACAAACCTGAGGTGAACCCAGGTGGGCCGCACTTTCTACAGTGACTTTCCCTGAGTGGAGGTGGAAACTGACTTGTGTTGACTGATAGAATATGGCACAGGTCGTGTGTCACTTCCGTGTTGACGTCACATCATATAAGGCTCCATCCTAGCAGTCTGGGAGAGAGATTCTCTTGTGGGCCTTGAAGAAGCAAATGACCGTCTTGTGATCTGCCTGTGGAGAAGGCTATGAGACAGGAATCGACAGGCAGCCTCGAGGAGCTCAGGGTGGCCACTAGCCAACAGTCAGTAAGAAACTGAGACTCTCAAACATACAGCCAAAGGCAACAGAAGGGAATTCTTCCCCAGTCAAACCTCCAAATAAGAACACAGCCGGCCGCCATCTTGATTTCAGCTTGAGTAGGACCTGAGCAGATGACTCAGCTAAGCATTTTTCTGGACTCTTTACCCTAAGAAATGGTGAAATGATAAACATATGTTAACCCGCTAGGCATGTGCTAATTGAGTATTCAGCAATGGAAAGCTAATATGGGGGGTACTGGCCCATAATATAAATAGTTTCCCTGAAGTAGAAGAAAAAGCTTGAATATTGAAGGCATAAAGAATTTTAAATAAAACTAAAATATCAAGGAGCTTCACGGTTCATGGTTCCACACCAATTAGGCATAATTGTCCTATTTTACAATCTTACTATCTTATTTAACACACACCCACACACACACACACACAAACACTGATTTATAGGAGACCAAAACCAATCACAGCTATGAAAATATTTTAGACTTATTTTACTAGACATTTGCAACTGGATCTATAAAATATATGTTTTATGTAAGAATTCTATATCCTGTGGATATAAATGAGAATCAATGAAGCCAATGTACTAAGCAGAAAGTCTTTTCTAATTGGCAGTACTCCTTGAACATATTATCATGCCAGTAATCTGGAAGCAATATATGAATACTTAAAAGTTATTAATGCCATTATAAGTATTATAAGCACATGAAAGTCAACATGAAAAATTAGAATACATCTATTCATTATCAAAACATAAGATCAAATTAAATGGATTTAGGAAAACCCTTATTGCAGTTGAATAATGTTTGAAGTCAGGGTCAAGTTTTAAAAGAGTACACGCTACATTATACCTTACATTTTTCATCAGTGGCATGGAAAGAATATTTTAATTAATTCAAGAAATTTATTATTTATGGAATTATATAGAAGTATAAAAGAAAGTCATTTAACCAGATAGCAGGAGGGAAAAATAAGGTGAAGCAGCATTACATTTCTGCAGGTAGAGAATATGAACAAGGCATAGAAGAGAAAATTGAGAACAAAATGGAAGATGTTACCTGTCTGGAAAAGACAGAGGGACACAAAGAGGGGCAGATCCTCCCTCCAAACCTACCCATGTCCTCCACAGGCTTGCCTTCATAGAGTTAAGTCCAAAGAGAAGGTTTTTCTTTTTCTATTTTTTAATGTGTATTTATTTTTGAGAGAGAGAGACAGAGTGTGAGTGGGGGAGGGACAGAAAAAGAGAAAGAGACACAGAATTTGAAGCAGGTTCTGGGTTCTCAGCTGTTAGCATGGAGCCTGACGTGGGACTCAAACCCACAAACTGTGACATCCTGGCCTGGACCGAAGTCGGATGCTTAACTGACTGGGCCACCCAGTCACACCCAGTCCAAAGAGGAGTTTTAAGAGAGCACTGGTGATGTCACTCATAGGAGAGCTTTCAGGCCCTAAGTTCTTATTTCAGCACAGAGTAGTATGATTTGGGGCAATCTTCACACGGACTGGTTTGTTTCCTACAAATGCAGAGGGCTATGTTTGATGACAATGGTGCCACCTTTTTGCTGTTGTAATTAAA